>PVKN010006889.1:0-27634 GCA_004027915.1 Capromys pilorides
AATATCTGGAGCTGTTACAGCCAAGTTATACCATAAGGTAAGAGCAAATTCAAAGAAATATGTCATTTATCTTGTATTGTTATTTACAATTTTTTTAAAATTATCTTGAAAAAAAAGGGGGGGGGACAAAAGGGGGCAGGAGAAATAACACAGTAGAATAAGTGCTTGCCTGGCAAGCACAGGGTCCTAAGTTCAATCCTTGGTACTGCAAAAAAGAAAAAAAAAACTATTTTGAGGGCCGGTGAGATGGCTCAGTGGTCTAAAGCACTTGCTTAGGCAATCTTAGGCAACTGCAGGGACCACAGTTCGATCCCCAGCACCACATGCTGTGCCAGCCCCGCCCCCAGGGCAGAGCTGGCATATATATATATATATATATATATATATATATATATATATATATATGATTTATTTTGAACCAAGTGTGGTGGTACACATCTATAATCCCAAGCCTTTGGGAGGCCGAGGCAGGAGGATTGTTGTGAGTTCAAGACCAGGTTGGGCTACAAAGTGAGTTCAAGGCCAGCCTGAACTGTATAAGGAAACTTTGTCTCAAAAAGGCAAGAAAAAAAAAATCTCATATGTACCTACACAATTTCAGAAGTCCCAAGAATAAAGCCCAGTGGCATAAGTATGCCTGCCTGGTAAGCATAAGGTCCTGAGTTCAATTCCTGGTACAAAAAATTTGAAAAGAGCTGGGAATGTTGCTCAGTGGTAGAGCGCTTAGCTAACATGTACAAAACCCTAGGTTAAATCTCCACTACTGAGGGGCCGGCAAGATAGCTCAGTGGTCTAAAGCACCTGTTTAGGCAAGCTTAGGCAACCACAGGGACCACGGTTCAATCCCCAGCACCATATGCTGCACCAGCCCCCACCTCCAGGGGAGGCTGAGCTGGCCATAATATAAACAAACAAATAAATAAATAAATAAAGTTTAAAAAATCTCCACTACTGAAAATTTAAAAAAGAAAAAGTGTCTCACAATGTCAGATGCTATTCTAAATGCATATCTGAATAATATGATACAGACCCTGATATGACCATAAACAATACATACACACTGGGAAGTCCACAGGTGTGGCTCAGTGGTAAACTACTTGGTAGCATGTATGAGGCACTTGGTTCCATCTGCAGTACTGAAAAATAAATATATAAATAAACAAACAAACATGTGGTAGTAGTATACTCTGTAATCCAGAACTCCAGAAGAGGATTGAAAGTTCAAGCCCAGCCTGGGTAACACAAGGACTCAAGGAGACCCTGTCTCAATACTAAAACGGGCTGTGGATGTAGCTCAGTGTGAAAGAACTTATTAAATCCCAAACACCCAAATAAATAAGTAGCAAATAGCTGGTTATGGTGGAATGTGCCTGTAATCCCAGCACTCAGGAGACTGAGGCAAGAGGATGCTTATTAGTTTGAGGTTGGCTTATGCTACAAAGTGAGCTCAAGGCTAGGCTGAAGTACCCAAAGATACTCTGTCTGAAAAAAAAAAAAAAAAAAAAAGACCAAGCTAGGGATATATAGCTCAGCAGTATAAGCATTTGCCTGGCATGTGCAAGGTCCTGAGTTCCATCCTGAGTATCTCAAAAAGACCAATAAATAAATACTAAACAATAGACCTTCTTCTCATAGAATTTATAGTCCAGTAGGGAGCTCACATAGCAACATCAAACATTGATGTAGCACTTATTAAATATTCTTTTAATTATAATAATAATCCTATGAGGGTACTAACATTATTCTTATTTTATAGATGGGCAAACTGAAGTTGAGAAAAATTACCTCCCCAGGGTCATACAATAAATAATGCAGCCACAAATTAAGTCCAGGATTTCTGTTTTTACAATCTGTCTGTTCAGCTGGGTATGGTGGTAATATCTACAAACCTGAGAGGTTGAGGCAGGAAAGCTGAAAGTTTAGCCCCAGCCTAGGCAATTTAGTAACTAGTAAGGTTCTAAGAATTTTAAAGTTTAATGGGGCCGTCGAGATGGCTCAGTGATCTAAGCACCTGCTTACACAAACTTAGGCAAACCCAGGGACTGAAGTTCAACCCCTGGTACCACATGGTGGGCCAGCCCCACCCTCAGGGCAGGCTGAGATGCCCATAATATAAATAAATGCATACATAAATAAATATCGAGAATTTTAAAATTTAAAAAGTGTTGTGGATATAGCTCAATGTGAAGGTCCTGGGTTCAAATTTTGGTACTGAAAAAAATAAGCAAGCAGCTGGGCGTGGTGACACACACCTATAATCCTAGCAGTTGGGATGCTGAGGCAGGAGGATTGGTGCGGGTTTAAGACCAGCCTGGGCTACAAAAGTGAGCTCAAGGCCACCCTGAACTGCATAGTGAGACCCTGTCTCAAAAAGACCAAAAAAAAAAAAAAAAAAAAAAAAAAAAAAAAAAAAAAAAAAAAAAAAAAAAAAAAAAAAAAAAAAAAAGGAAAGAAAGAAAGAAAGAAAAATAAGCAAACAACCCAAACCCCTTCTGAAACTCATTTGATTTGCTTCACCATCTTCATTGTGCTGTGAGAAAATAATTGATACTTGGTTGGAAAATGAATTTAGGCCAGGAAGGATTGTGGTGATTCTCATTCTCTCTCTCTCTCTCTCTCTCTCTCTCTCTCTCTGATTGAACCCAGCTCTTGCACAAACTAGGCAACTACTTTACAACTAAGCTACATCTGCACTGTTTTTGTTTTTTTCTTTTTTTAATTTTATTTATTTATTTATTTGCTTGTTGTGTTTGTTTGTTTCTTTATTTATTCATTTTGTGGCTGGCTCAGCCTGCCCTGGTGGTGGCGCTGGCGCAGCATGTGGTGCTGGGGATCGAACTGCAGTCTCCGCAGTTGCCTGAGCCCTCCTAAGCAGGCGCTTTAGACCACTGAACCATCTCGCCGGCCCCTGTTTTTGTTTTTTTCTTAATGGCTGGCTCATCCTGCCCTGGGGGTGGGCCTGGTGCAGCATGTGGTCCCTGTGGTTGCCCAAGCTTGCCTGAGGCAGTGAGACCATTTCACTGGCCCCTGTACTATTTTTTTAATTTTATTTATTTATTTATTTGTTTGCTTGTTGTGTTTGTTTGTTTCTTTACTTATTCATTTTTGTGGCTGGCTCAGCCTGCCCTGGTGGTGGCGCTGGCGCAGCATGTGGTGCCGGGGATCGAACTGCAGTCCCCGCAGTTGCCTGAGCCCTCCTAAGCAGGCGCTCTAGACCACTGAACCATCTCGCCGGCCCTATTTTTTTAATTTGATAGTGCTAGCAATTGAGCCCAGGCTCTTCCCATTGAGCTACATCCCCAATTTTTTTATTTTTTATTTTTTAAATTTTGTGACAGCGGGCCAGCAAGATGGTTCAGCGGTCTAAAGCGCCTGTTTAGGAAGGCTTAGGCAACCACAGGGACCGCGGTTCAATCCCTGGCACCACATGCTGAGCCAGCCCCACCCCCAGGGCAGGCTGAGCGGGCCATAATACAAAAATAAATAAATAAATAAATAAACAAAGTTAAAAAAAAATTTTGTGGCGGGATCTCAGTACATTGCTAAGTTGCCCAGTCTGAGCTTGAATTTGTATTCCTCCCACCTCAGCCTCCCAGGATGCTGGGATTATAGTCTGTATTTCTTTAGTGATTTTACATTTATGTTATTAAGTTCTTCATCTATTCACCACTTTAAGTTCCCCAAAAAACCTAAAAATTTCCCTTCATACTAATTGCAGTTGTCAGCCAGGCAGGGTGACACACACCTGTCATCCCAGCACCTAGGAGGCTGAGGCAGGAGGATTGCTATGATTTCAAGATCATCCTGGGCTACAAAGTGAACTGCATAGCAAAACCCCATCTCAAAATGACCAAACAAAACATCCTGGGCTGGGGAGATAATTGGGCTGTATAAGCACCTACCTGGCAAGCACAAAGACCTGGGTCCAATTCCCAATACTGCATGCCATGCCAACCACTGAAACCAGGTGTGGTGGTGCACACCTGTAATCCCAGTGCCGGGGAGGCTGAGGCAGGAGGATCATTATGAGTCCCAACCACGCAGTGAGACCCTGTACCAACTAAATACATAAAAGATCAAAACATCCTAATGCAGTTGTAATGACATTTTACCTAACTGTCTATCATAGAAAAACCATATTTTTCTATCTATATTTTTCTGACTCCCATATTTAACAGCATCATGTTCTCTGGACACCCATATGCCCAAAGAACATCCAGAATATCACGTTCCAAAAAGGTTGTTCCTTCCACTAACAGAGCAGGCAGCCTGAAAGCTGAAGCCTGGATCCACTTCCAAACTATTAGTACATTTGGTTTCCTAGGCTCTCAATTTTGTGTCATGCTGCTTCTCTGGACACTATTCCTCTATTCCTATAATAGCCACCTGGCCAGTTAGTTATTTCCACCCTAAATTTTCCCCTTTGTCCTACACCATTTTCTTTCTTTCTTTCTTTCTTTCTTTCTTTCTTTCTTTCTTTCTTTCTTTTTTCCAATTGACTGAATCACTGTTATGAGCAAATAAAAATGTTCATCATTTTTATGGGGTGGGGAATTGAGACAGTGGCTATTCAATCTAAGCTGGCTTTCAGTTTGCTATGTAGCCTAGGCTGGCCTTGAATTCACAATTCTCCTGCTTCTGTCTCCCAAGGGCTGAGAGAAATTTTGTTGTTGGTTTGATACAGGGTCTCCCTATGTACTACAGGCTGGCCTTCAACTCACCATGATCCTCCTGCCTCAGCTTCCCTGGTGCTGGGATTACAAGTGTGCACCACCAGACCGGGCAAAAATGTTGTCTCTGGTTTTTTTTCTCAGGCTTTTTTTGTTTGTTTGCTTATTTTTGCAGGAGTGGGTGGTACTGGGGATCAAACTGGGGACCTTGTGCTTGCCAGGCTGGCGCTTAGGCCACTGAGATGTCTCTCCAGATTTTGTTGCCTTTTTTGAGACAGAGTTTTACTATAGGTTCAGTTGGCTTTGAACTCACTTTGTAGCCCAGGCTGATCTTGAACTTGCAAGGATCCTCATGCTTCAGTCTTCTGAGTGCAGAGATTACAGGCATGTACTCCCACACCTGGCTTGCTCTGTCTTTAAAAGTGAAAACAAATATCTCTCTTAATTCCACAAACCTCTTCTGGGCTTTTTTCTCCCAAACTTTTTTTTAGGGGTACAGTGAATCAAACTCAAACTGAGGACCTACCACTTACCAGGCAGGTGCTTGTGTCCCTGAGCTATATCTCTGGCCCTCTCCCAGTTTTTTTTCTTCAGGACTAGGGATTAAGTCCAGGAACTACAAGGATATGCCAGCAAGTACTCTGCTGCTGAGTTACATCCCCAGCCCTTCTTTAAATTTTCCAGATTGGGTTTGAATTTATGATACTCCTACCTCAGTTTTCCTGGTACCTAAGATTACAGGAATGGCCACTCCATTCAAGTCTCTGTACAAATCCCTGTATTCAAATTTCCTGCCTAAAGGTCATTAAAGTCTCACATACAGGCCATTCAGGATGCATAGCAAGTTCAAGGGCAGACTGGGTCCAAGACTCAGGCTGGACCATTCTGTCTGTTTTGGTTACTGATGCATCCCACAACCTAGACAAGGATTGCATATAGTAGATGCTTAATGAATTAAACTGAAGCAAGAGGATTACTGTTAGTTTAAGACCATCCTGGAGGGGCTGGTGAGATAGCTCAATGGTCTGAAGCACCTGCTTAGGCAAGCTTAGGCAATCAGAAGAGACCCAAGTAGGCAATCAGAAGGGTCCCAAGTTCAGTCCCCACCAGCACCACATGCTGTGCCAGCCCCACACCCAGGGCAGGCTGAGCTGGTCAAAACATAAATAAATAAATAAATAAATAAATAAATAAATAAATAAGTTTAAGACCAGGCTGGCTACATAGTGAGCTCAAGTCCAGCCTGAACTACACAAGAAGATATATCTAAAAAAAAAAAAAAAAAGTTATCCTCGGAATCCCAGTTTCCATAACATTTATCTCTCAGTTTAAACTGTTGGGCAGGTTTCCAAGGCTTAGTGACCTCAAAGACACAAAAACCAAGCCAAATCACTTAGAGTGGTCTAAGAGACCCTACAGAGCTGAGCAGCTTCTTCCTTTGCTAACCTTCTGCTTTCCAGGGGTTGGGGAGATAGCTCCATGGCACAAGTGCCTGCCTGGCAAATGCAAGGTCATGAGTTTGAACCCCAGTCCCACAACAAAAAATGGATCTACTCTTTTTTTTTTTTAATTTTATTTATTTATTTGCTTGTTATGTTTGTTTGTTTGTTTATTTTGTGGCTGGCTTAGCCTGCCCTGGTGGTGGGGCTGGCGCAGCATGTGGTGCCAGGGATCGAACCACAGTCCCTTCAGTTGCTTGAGCTTTCCTAAGTAGGCGCTTTAGACCACTGAACCATCTCGCCGACCCCAAGATCTGCTCTTAACCTTCTAGTTTTTATCTAGGAACGAATGAGATACCTAACTTTGGCCTCTCGTAGTTGTCTAGGGCTCAGCCCTGGAACGCTTCCTCTGCCTCTCTCAGACCAACAACTCGCTGACCCCTGGCGTCCCTGCACAGAGGTAAAGAGTTTTAGTAGGTTAGCGCGGGCCTGTCGGGGAAATTTTGCACAGTGATAGTACCTTTGGCTTTGTTTTATAGAAAAGAAATTTGAGAGCCGGTATATTAGCGCACCCCGGCAATCCTAGCACTCAGGAAATTGAGGCAGGAGGATCGCTGCGAGTTTGCGGCCAACCTGAGCTATGTAGCAAGACCCTGTCTCAAAAAACAACACAATAATAATTTTCCCTAGTTCAGAGAGGAGACAGTCACTGACGTTTACAGGGGGAAAGCTAGGTCTGGCTGCTCAACAGGAATGCATTCCTCGCTTGAGGCTAGCAGACATCAAAGGCTACAGGAGGCTACAGCCGATCGCTAGGCGGAGCTACAATCGGAGGGAAAAAGAGTTCTGCAGTCCTGAGAACAGAAAACAAACAAAAACACGCTTCAAATAAAAGGACGTATGCCCACGCCCATTCTTTCCCTGGAACCCAGAGCTTCTCTCTAGACTGCTAAGGCCAGGCGCTAGCATGAGTCCTGTCGCTTGGCCTCCCGGGAAATGTAGTCCTTCAGGACCCAGGGCTGGAAGGACTTTTTTACAGAACTTTGAAGAAAATACATTGTGTATGGAGTCCCAAACATTCATCATTCTAAACAGTATACGCTTCCTTTTTCTCAGCCTCCATCAGTCTCTGGACCATTAGTCTCCTCCACCTCCAATCTCAGGGATATCTGTAGTCCGTTCGGGGCGACCAGGGCTCTATTTGCTCGTTTGTCTGCCACGTTGTCCAATCACCGTTGCACTCCCTCCCAGAATGCCTTGCGGCTGCCATGGCTGCTCCTATACGGCGTGGGGCTGGGTTTGTCCGGTTGGTGTTAGGGGTCTGGCATGTAGGCCCCCACGCTGCGAAGGAATGGGAGACCCCACTCCGCTTACTCTTGGGCTGTCACAAGAGATTCTTGTCCTGTGTGGTGGGCAGCTCTTCCTCCGGTCCTCGCCTAGCTTCGGCCTCTCGCCGTTATGGCGAGGGCTCAGCCCTGGACCGCTTCCTCGGGTTCCCTCAGACCAACAACTCGCCGACCCCTGGCGCCCCTGCCGCGCCCAGGTACAGAGGTAAAGAGCTTTAGTAGGTTTGCGCGGGACTCATGATTTTGGCACTGTAAGTCGCCTGTCGGGGAAATTTAGTCTAATGATAGCATCTTTGGCTTTGTTTTATCGGAAAGAAATTTGAGAGCGGGTATGTTAGTGCACCCCTGCAATCCTAGCACTCAGGAGACTGAGGCAGGAGGATCGCTGCGAGTTTGCGGCCAACCTGAACTATGTAGCAAAACCCTCTCTCAAAAAACAACACAATAATTTTCCCAAGACCCTTCAAGAGACCAGAAGTGACAACTAGAGACACAAAAGATCATGAATTAAGACATTCGCGACTCTTTGTTCTCATCCGCACGTGGATATTGAGTCTGCTTGTCGAGACTGAGCTACACCTGGGAAATAGCACAGTTTATCAAATAGCACAGACTACAGTCTGGTAGGGAGGCTGGACAGTTAAGCTATTAACTGCAGTGTGTTGTCACAAGGAAGGACTGAGAAAGCTTACCGGCTTCATAATATTTTTATTTATTTATTTATTTATTTTAAATTTTATTTATTTATTTGTTTGCTTGTTGTGTTTGTTTGTTTCTTTATTTATTCATTTTGTGGCTGGCTCAGCCTGCCCTGGTGGTGGCGCTGGCGCAGCATGTGGTGCCAGGGATCGAACTGCAGTCCCCGCAGTTGCCTGAGCCCTCCTAAGCAGGTGCTTTAGACCACTGAACCATCTCGCCGGCCCCTTCATAATATTTTTAGACTGAGCACTGAAAAATTTTCTGGCTTTATTTAGTCTGGATGTACTGTGTTTTGTTTGTTTTTCATTATGGTCTATGTTACTCTTGACCTTCTGGGCTCAAGTGATCCTCTTGTCTCAACCTCCTGAGTAGCTGGGATTATAGGAGTGCCACAGTGCATCCTGCTAGTCTAGCTGTACTTTTAACAAATGAACATACAAGGGGCTGGGGAGATAGCTCTGTAGCACAAGTGCCTGGCTATCAAGTGCAAGGATGTGAGTTTGAACCCCAGTCCTGCCAAAAAAAAAAGAACATACAGGGCTGGGGTGATAGCTCAGCAGCTTAAGCACCTGCCTGGCAAGCTCAAGGTCCTGAGTTTGATCCCTGATACCTAAAAATAAATGAACATACATTTCCCAGGTACAAAAAACAATATAATTCTGTACAGTAATTTAGTATCTGTTTATTGCTAACCATTATCCTGAGTAGTTTTATTATTTATTTATTTATTGTGGGACTGGGGTTTGAACTCACAATCTTGCACTTGCCAGGCAGGCACTTGTGCCATGGAGCTATCTGCCCAGCCCCTATCCTAGTAGTTCTACAACATTGTCAGTTGTCCAAGTTGTAAGTAAGTCAACTCCATTTTCTATTTATTTAACAGGATCCTGCTACATACTTAAGGCAGGTCTTTTTTTTTTTTTGTCTCTTTGAGACAGGGTCTTGCTACGCAGTTCAGGCTGGCCTTGAGCTCACTTTTGCAGCCTAGGCTGGTCTCAAAATCACATCGATCCTCCTGTCTCAGCCTCCCAAGTGCTGGGATTGTAGGCGTGCACCACCACGACCAGCTATGAGGGGCTATCACTTCTTTTTTTTGTTTTGGCTGGTTCAGACTGCCTTGAGGTGGGTCTGGTGAGGTTTGTGGAGCTGGGGATTGAACCGCAGTCCCCTGCACCTGACTGCATTTGCACAAGTGGCACTTTAAACCACTGAGCTATCAGGCAAGCCTTTCAGGCAGGTCTTGAACTCATTGTGTAGCTTAGGCTGGCCTCAGTCTTGTGATTCTCTTGCCTCAGCCTCCTGAGTACTAGCATTACAAATCATGCACCACCACACTGGGCATTAACTTCGTTTTATATGTGGGAAGACTAAAGAGGCTAGAAGACTTGAGAGGCTAGAAAACATGACAAAAGCACATAAATTAAGAAACTAAACTCAAAGTCAGTTTTAGGTGGCTGCAGCCTAGCACACTTTGTATCTTTATTTCCTTAGTGGGTGGGTGGTTTTGCCAACTGACAAGGAGTCCAAATTCTACTATTACTCCTCTCTCCACCCAAACACAGATGAGCAAGACTTCCTATTGGCTCGTCCCCCTGACATGCCTGAGAATCCCCGGGTCCTACAGGTGGTCTTCCTAGGAGCCCCAAATGCTGGGAAATCAACGCTCTCCAATCAGCTGCTGGGCCGGCAAGTATGCTGCTTTTAACCCCCTCCCCCATACCCTCTTAATCTCTCATTTCTTTGCCTTTATGGATGGTCCCAAAGAGATCTGGCATCTCGATAGGACTTCTTTGTACCTGGCAGGTGTTCCCTGTCTCCAAGAAGGTACACACCACCCGCCGCCAAGCTCTGGGAGTCATCACAGAGAAGGAGACCCAGCTGGTAGGTATCTATGAAGTAAGTCTCCTGTACCGTTAGTAGTGAAGAAAGTGATTCAGATTAACTTTCCTGAGGGAAGACAGAGCTCAGATTCCTTGACCATTTGAGTCCCAGGGGGGTATTGAAAGAACACTGTCGAAGAATCCCAAGCAGCGCAGCCACGTTTTCTCTAAATGAGTACAAAAAGACCCAAACAGCGTGATAGCACTTGTTTTATTTTATGTGGAGAAATACCAAGCAGCGCAATAGCGCTTTGTTTATTTTTCATTGATGAATCGTACAAAATGCTGTATACCTATCTCAATGAACGAAATAAAAATTTTTATTTTGTAATGTATTATTGCATTATTATAGTATCATTCTACCTATTGTAAAATGCACTATTTATATTAAAAGGAGCTGTGTGATGTACTTGCGTCAGTAAATCTGAGCGCGAGACTTTGACAATCGGTAACGCACCGTCAGTTGTCCACAATGTTCGAAATGTGCTGGTTTTTCTCGACATAAAATCTCAGCAGCACAATCGCGCTGCTTGGGACTCAAACGGTTAAGGCCCAGTACTGCTCTGTCTCTGCCTTCCTTGCTTTGCCATTATCTGAAAGAATCATTTCCTCTTTACTGCTTGCTAATCTTTCATTTGTTGATATTCATCTGCCTCTGGAATTGAACCTAGAATTCAAACAGTGCTGAAGGGTCAAAATTCAGGGCCGGAGCGAGGCGTGGTGGTGTGCGCCTGTAATCCCAGCATTTGGGAGGCTGAGGCAGGAGGATCGATGTGAGTTCAAGAACAGTCTGGGCTACAAAAGTGAGCTCAAGGCCAGCCTGAACTGCATACTGAAACACTGTCTCAAGAAGATTAAATAAATAAATTTAGGGCTGGGAAGAGAGCTCAGTAGAATAAGCGCTTGCCTGGCAAGTGCAGGGTACTGAGTTCAGTCCCTGGTCCTGCAAAAATAAATAAATATATTTAAAGTCAGCAACAGCTAACCACAAATTTGAGCCTTACCAGGCATGGTGGCACATGGGTGTAATACCAGCACTCAGGAGGATGAGGTAGGAAGGTTTCCATGAGTTCAAGAGCAGATTACATAGCAAGGCCCTGTCTCTAAATAAATAAATAAATAAATAAATAAACAAACAAACAAACAAACATAAAAATAAATAATAAAAAAATCGAGTCCTACCTGGGCAGCTTAACTTGGCAAGACCTTGTCCATAAGGGCAGGGTAAGGAGATATAGAAAGATAGACAGACACAGACTGATATGAAAGTCTGGAGGCCAGGCATGGTGGTTGTTACCTATAACTGTAGCACTCTGACAGTTGAGGCAGGAGGATCACAAGTTCAAGCCCAGGCTGGGCAGTTTAGTGACTTAGAAAAGACCGTTAGCTCAAAAAAAAAAAAAAAAAAAAGACAGGATGTTTATGGCTCAGGGGTAGAGTACCACTGGGTTTGATTTCTGGTATACCAAAAAAAAAGGGCTATTGATATCATGGAAGGGCTCTCATATCCCAGTGATAACTTTTTTTTTTCTGCAAAATTTTTTTTCCAGGGCTGGCAAGATAGCTCAGTGGTCTAAGGTGCCTACTTAGGCAACCGTGGGGACCATGGTTTGATCCCACATACTGCGCCAGCCCTGATCCCAGGGCAGGCTGAGCCCACCATAATATAAATAAGTAAAAAGTTTAAAAAATAAATAAAAAGAAATTTTTTTTTCCGTGATTCTAGATTCTTCTTGACACACCTGGCATCATCAGTTCTGCTAAACAGAAACGGTAATGACTGGAAACTGGGGTGGGATGGGCGTGATGAGGGGGAGGTATTGAACAAAAGGTGGGACGATTCCATTATAGGGGCTGTGAAACCATTACCATACTTAGTCCCTCATCAAAAATATATGAAAAAAAGTGTGAGTTGATGATTGAGGAGAGGGAGGTAACCCTTGTCCTGATGTCTTTAAGGACTGTGACGTCAGTGGCAAGTTAATCCTTACAAAAGCAATCAGTTGGATGTTCACTGAAGAGACAGTTAAAGATACCTATTTTAATAAATTTGTGTGAACTGTCTGGGGAAAAAATGTATGAGTTGGGACAGCAAAATAGCTCAGGGGTCTAAAGCACCTGCTTAGAAAAACTTAGGCAACCACAGGAACCCCAGCACCACATGCTGTGCCAGCCCCACTCCCAGAGCAGGCTCAGCAGGCTACAAAAAGAGAAAAAAATATATATGAGTAAGGCTGGGTGTGGTGACACATATCAGTAATCCGAGTGCTGGGTAAGCAGAGATAGGAGGTTCACTAAGAGGTCAAGGCCAGCATGAACTGCAATAGTGAGACCCTGTTTCAAAAAAATTATCAGTCAGGTGTGGTGGTGCATGCCTATAATCCCACCACTTGGGAGGCTAAGGCTCCAGGATCACCATGAGTTTGAGGCCAACATGGGCTGCATGATGTGTTTAAGGCTAGCCTGATCACAAAGTAAGACCCTGTCTGGAAAAATAAAAAGAAAAAGAATGAAAAAAAAAAAGGGGGGCAGGTGAGATAGCTCAGTGGTCTAAAGCGCCTGCTTTGGCAAGCTTAGGCAACCACAGGGACTGTGGTTCAATCCCTGGCACCACATGCTGCACCAGCCCCACACCTAGGGCAGCTGAGCCGGCCATAATATAAATAAAGGTTTTTTTTGTTTTTAAAGAATATCCGGTATAAAGCTCTTAGTGACTGATGTGTGTCTCTCTCAGGCACCATCTGGAGCTGTCTTTGTTGGAGGACCCTTGGAAGAGCATGAAATCTGCTGATCTTGGTTAGGCTTAGAATCTGAAGTCCAATTTATAGGGGTCATGGTCTTTGGTTCCTGGTAAGTTTTTATGGGGCAGGAAGAAGGTCATGTCCTTTTATTTTCTGCCTGTCCTACCATCTTTCAGTTGTAGTTCTTGTGGATGTCTCAGACAAGTGGACTCGGAACCAGCTCAGCCCACAGGTGCTCCAGTGCTTGACCCAGTTCTCCCAGGTCCCCAGCGTTCTTGTCTTGAACAAGGTAAACATTGTTCACTTGAACAAGGAGTCTGCTTCCCTCCAAGGTCCCCATTGCACTGACCTCAACACATTTTGCCCATTCCTCATTCCCAGGTGGATTGCCTGAAGCAGAAGGCAGTTCTCCTAGAGCTCACAGCAACTCTTACTGAGGGTGTGGTCAATGGCAAGCAGCTGAATATCAGACAGGCCTTCCGCTCAAACCCTGACACTCATTGCCCTAGCCCAACAGCTGTGGACCCAGACATACAATCTGTAAGAAAACCTCAAAGGATTGGCTGGCCCTACTTCCAGGAGATCTTCATGTTGTCATCCCTAAGCCAGGAGGATGTAAAGATACTAAAGGTCAGTTAGCCTAGGCCATCGCCTGGCCTTTGGTTTCTACATGTTAAGATAGGCTTCAGCCTTCCCCCAGAGGCAAGAATAAGTAGGAAAGTCCTCATTGGGATTAAGGTGTGCACTTGTCCCTTTGTACACACAGCAATACCTCCTGGCCCAAGCCCAGCCAGGGCCCTGGGAGTTCCACAGTGAAGTCCTCACTAGCCAGACACCTGAAGAGATCTGCACCAACAAAATCCGAGAAAAGCTCTTGGAGTACTTGCCTCAGGAGGTGCCCTATAATGTGCAGCAGGTGCGAGGAGAATAAAGGAGTGTAAGGCATATGTCCTGAGTGGTATAGTGGGGTAGCAGGAGGCAGAATACGGGCCTGCCTGACTAGGCATGATGTCTCCCCATACAGAAGACAGTAGTGTGGGAAGAAGGACCAAGTGGGGAGCTGGTAATCCAACAGAACCTCCTGGTACCCAAAGAATCTCATTTGGTAAGTGAGAGTAGGCTGAAAGGTGAGACAAATGCTATGTTAGCCGTTCTCCCGAAAGTAGCATCATGTTCCTCCCTTTCACACTCTCAGAGGATCCTGATTGGTCAGAAGGGCCAGTTGATCTCCCAGATTGCAAAGGAAGTGAGTCGTGACCTCATGGACATCTTCCTCTGCGATGTTCACATCCATCTGGCTGTGAAGCTCCTCAAGTAACCACAATCCCTCCCTGGATGTGCTCCTGGCAAAAGTCATCAAAACTTCCTCTGTCTAGTGGGCCTTCAGGGCCTGATAAAAGAAATGGACACTAACCGGCTGCTGGTCGGCCTGGTCTTGCTGGCCTGGTCTTGCTGAGTCTGTACAGTCCCTGCCTACCCATATCTCTTGGAGGAAGAAACCTACTTAGCTCAATTCCTAGGCAGTTTTCTCTGTCTGGAGCCACAGTTATGTAGATCTCAGGTGACCCCTGCTCTCAACTGGCACTAGGCCCAGGGTCTTGCCTTAGCTTGTCAGTTATTAGCGGGGAACTCTTGCTTTACCTTAAAGCCCTGTAAGTATCTTCAAGTGTATTGGTACCACCCACCTCATCCCGCAAGTCCTTGACCCTTCCCACTCCAACAAGTCATGGATGTTAATAAAGTTAAAAGACAACTGGTCTTGTTCTGATCTTTTTATTTAGAACAGGGAGAACCACTGGATGTGGTGGCATTCTGGAGCCTGAGGCAGGAGGATCATAGGAGTTCAAGACGAGCCTGGGCTACAAAGTGAGCAAGGCCAGCCCGCACTGCATAGTGAGACTCTTGTCTTTTTTGACCAAAAAAAGGGAAAAACCGTAACTGTTCTTGACTCTCTCACCCTCCCTCACCCCCTTGTAGACCTAGAATCTTCCTTCCAGGAGTTCTCTTCTTGAGTTCTCTTCCTGGCAGTTTCTGGGAGCAGCAAGAGAACCATCACCATTACTAAACTCAGTAATGGTAACGGTTTCCTCGCCATCCCTAAGTGCTCCAACCGTTGGCAAGCTGTGATAGGCTGAGTGGTGAGCCCTCAGGGCTGGCAGCATCCCCCTCACCCTCCTCATCTGGGTCCAGAGCTGGTGGTGCCCAGACTAGTACATCATCTATACTGTAGTGTCTCATCACAAACTTACAGTATATGATGATATCCCAGCCAGAGCCCTGCAGGAGGTCAGGAATCAGGATAGCCAGAGGCTGGGCACAAGGCAGGCCAGGTCAAGATACAGTGCCCCCCACCCCTCCCAGCCCAGCATCTTAATTCTGTGGTCAGGCTTAGCCCAAGTGATTTAGGGCCCCCCAAATCCCCTACAGAGCTAGTGTCTATTGATATTTCAGAGACGCAGTGCTATAATTAAATAAGCCAGAGGCACCATAAAGCAGAGATTTCCTCTGGTCAACCCCAAAGCAGATGGACTGACCCAGACAGCAATTCTTACCTGGAGCAGGAACTGCAGTAAGAAGGCCTCTGGTGTAAGGAGACCTTGTTCTCCCCTCCAGTTGCTTGCCTTTTTAACCTACTGACTCCTCCCTTGGGTGGGGCAGCCTTCCCGGTTCTAGAAGGCACTGCCTCTTAACTCTTCCCCTGCTGGACTTTATGGAAGAAATGCCACTGTTTCTCTCCCTATTAGGTCTTTGTGTGTGTCTGTGTTGCTATTGTGGTTTTTGTTTGTCTTTTTGAGACAGGGTCTGGCTATACAGTTTAGGCTGACCTTGAGCTCACTTTGTAGCCTAAGCTGACCTTGAACTCCCAATGATCCTTCTGCCTCAGCCTTCCAAGTGCGGGGATTACAGGTGTGTGTTACCACCACCATGCCCAGCAGCAGTTTACCACCAAACTACACTTCCAGCCCATCCCCATTGTTCTAAGGGCCTTGCTAAATTTGAGAACCACCCTTCAACACCATCCCATTAAGCTGGTAATCTGATCATGGTGGTGGATGCTGTAATCCCAGTATTGGTAAGGCTGAGGAAGGCTGAATGCCATGACTTTAAGGCCAGCCTGAGCTACAATTAGATCCTGTCAGAAAACAAAAAAAGCTGGTGGGGCCAGGGAGATAGCAGTATAAGTGCCTGCCTGGCAAGCACAAGGTCCTGAGTTCAATCCCTAGTGGCCCCCTTCCCCACAAAAAAAAAAGATAAACTGGGCATAGTGGTGCATGTCTGTAATCCCAGCACTCGGGAAGCTGAGGCAGAAGGATTGTTGGAAAACCAGGCTGGGCTACTAAAGTGCATAGCTAGACCTTGTCTCAAAAAGACAGAAAAAAAAAAAAAGCTGGTCATTTATCTTTTGGGCTGAGAAGGAGAAAGTGCAGCCTCAACCCATCCTTCAGGGTTTAGCTCCTTTATCCATCAGAGTTCTGTAGATTTGCTTTGTTTTGGTGAAGGTAGGGGAACGTTAGAATCTCAAGCCAAAGAGGGGCCTGTGAGTTGCATCCATGTGGACTCTGGAGCAAACTCACAGGACCCCTCAAACTAATTTTCCATTCCCAGGTCCAGCCTGTGTTTATGCTGAGCCCAAGAAGGCCAGACCCAGGCAGGCAAAGTGTTCCCTACTATTCTGGCAAGGACCCCTGGTGGGTGTGCTGCTAGGAGATTTGAGCACAGCTGATTCCCCAGGTTTGCTAGGAAACAGCATCGAAGTAACCGCCTGGTCTTCAGAGCTCAAGGCCTTAGACTAAGAACCTGCCTTGTTCAGTTCTGTGCCTCTGGGGAAGGGGACACTCCTAGGTAGAATTCCTCAAAGCAGACTAATTCTGGGGCATATTCCTCCTTTCCCTTATCCTATACAACCTGACCTGTTCTGCTCCCCTTTAGGGGCAGACTAGACATGGATGGGAAGTTGGAGCAAAGGCCTGACTTTATTTTGATTCTATTATTATTTTAAACTTTATGTTATGGCCAGCTCAGCCTGCCCAGGGGGTGGGGCTGGCGCAGCATATTGTGCTGGGGATCAAACCGTGGTCCCTGTGGTTGCCTAAGCTTGCTTAAGCAGGCGCTTTAGACCGCTGAGCCATCTAGCTGGCCCTTCTTTTTCTTTTTTGAGACAGGGTCTAACTATGCAGTTCAGACTGGCCCTGAGCTTACTTTTGTAGCCCAGGCTGGTTTCGAACTCTCACCGATCCTCCTGCCTCAGCCTCCCAAGCGCTGGGATTACAGGCATGTGCCACCACGCCTGGCTCTACCCTCTGTTTAATGATTTCCCTTCTTGTCTACCTAATGCCTTTTCCCTATTCAGATCAGGAATTTTGTTTTTGTTACAGGGACTGAACTCAGGACCTTGTGCTTCCCCTGGCATTCTCAGGGAAATCTGCAGGGAAGTCTTACCAGTCTTTTGGGTAAGGAGTGGAGGTTGACACAGAGTCTCCATGTAGCCCAGGCTAACTTTGAACTTATGTTCCTTCTGTTTCAGTCTCCCATGATGGGTTTATAGGCATGTGCCAGCATGTGTGGCTCTTTCCAGTCTCGCCCCCGCATCTTTTTTTTTTTTTTTGAAACAGGGTCTCACTTTGTACTTCAGACTGCCCTTGAACTCACAATAATCTTCCTGCCTCAGCCTCCCCAAGTGCTAGGATTATAAGCATGCACCAGCATGCCCAGCCATAGGCTAATTTTTGAAAGCAGATAATTCAGTGGTTTAAGTGTCTACCTGGCAAGCCCAAGGACCCAGGTTCAATCCTGGTACCACACCAAAATCAGGTGTGGTGGCACCTATGATCCCAGTGCTTGGGAGGCTCAGACAGGAGGAACACTACGAGTCTGAGTGCTTAGCAAGATCCTGTAACAACAACAAAAAAAAAGTTGGGACCATTTGTGGTGATGACAGACCCTGAAGGATGACAGCCTTAGCTCACTCTATCAGCCAACTCTGTGACTTTAGACCAAATGCTGTTAGCCTCAGTTTTCTCAAATAAAAGCTGAGAGCTATCAAAACTTACCTTATATGCTGATTATGAAGTTTCTATGAACATACATCTCTCAAGGACCCAAACTAGAGCCTAGCACACATGTAATAGTGCCAGTTCTCTTCCCCTTGTGCTTCCCTGTCACTAGCGGTGTGACTGGACCAGTTGTACTTCCCTGAGCTTCAGTGACAAAATGCCTCTCTCTTCAAACTGTAAGAATCATGCAAGCAATAATGGGTGATCAAACCCAGTACTCTACCTAGCCAGATTAAGAACATGTTTGTTCCCACTTCCCTGAGAAACCCTTTCTTGTTTGTAACTCTTCCCCAGGCCACCTCAGAGAGTCACAGACACTTAGAGATCCTTTTCCAGAGGAAAGGTTTCAAGCATCAGAACCAAACTTTGGACTCACTGTCTTAAGTGTCTACCTGAGTGTCTGCGGGCTAAATCTGAAGCTAAGTTTAGGCAGAACCCAGGGGTCCTAGAAGTAGAAGATGAGGAAATTTCAGCCAGTCATGGAGCCTGTGGCTGGCCTCTGGTTTGGAGTGGGGGCTGCCATGGTTGGGGTGTGGACCAGAGGAGTGTCTGAGCCTGGGTGGGGCAATCTGGACCATGATAAGCAGCCATTATGCTATCAGGGTGGAGGTCCAGTACCTTCTGCTTATCCTGAGAAGGCAGGGCCACAGAAGGACCCAAAAATACTTTACTACCTAGGTCTGTCCTGCTGTTCATCCACTGCCCCCTTCTCCCCCTGCAGGCAGTTGGCATGCTATAACCCCTTTCTAGAAGTCACAGGAGCCTCTGACCTATATGGGGGACACCATCTGGGTCCTTGGCATGGTTTCCCATTCAAGCAGCTTTAGCTTCAGGCTAGGAGCTCTGTGACTTTCCTGACCTCAGTCTGTGCTTTTCTCTTGCTAAAACCTAACTCTGATTCCTGCCACTACTGCTTTAGGGCTTTCTCTTATTTGGATCACCTTGAGATGAAGTCCTAAAGCCATATAGTGGCTAAGGATGTAGCTCAGGGCTACAGTGTGTGCTTAGCATGTCCAAGATCTAGTTCAGGTCCCAGTACCAAAATCAAAACAAAAATGTGTTGAATGAGGAAGTTAAGAATGGTCACAGTGGGGCTGGGGAAATAGCTCTGTGGCACAAGTGCCTGCCCGGCAAGTGCAAGGTCTGGAGTTCAAACCCCGGTTCCGCAAAAAAGAATAGTCACAGCCAGGAATGGTAGCACACATCTGTTTACCAGCCCTATGGAAAAATGAGGCAGGAGAACCATAAGTTGGGGCCCAGTTTGGGCAATTTATGGACTTGGTGAGATTCTGCCTCAAAATAAAAAATTTTAGCTGGGCGTGGTGACACACACCTATAATTCTAGCAATGGAAGAATCTGAGGCAGGGGTATTGATATAAGTTTAAGGTCAGCTTGGGATACATAACAAGTTCAAAGCCATGCTGACGTATAATAAGACCATATCTCAATAAAACATGATAACAAAATATGCACATTTGGTTTGGTAACACATACCTGTAATCATAGCATTCAAGGAGGCTGATGCAGAATTATAAATTCAAGCCTCGCCAGAGCAATTTAGTGATTGATTGATTGATTGATTGATTGATTTTGTGGAGCTAGGGATTAAACTCAGGTTCTTGTGCTTGCCAGGCAAGTGCTTATTCTACTGAGCTATCTCCCCAGTCCCTTATTTATTCTTTTAATGTATTTAGTGCAGGGTCTACAGGGTATTCAGGGTCTCACTACATAGATTGGATCCTACTGTTTTCAACCTTCCAGGCATGTGTACCACTACACCCAGTCTCAATCCCTGTCTCAGCATGCCCCAAGGGCAGGGCCAGCACCACACACCTTCCACTGTGCTCTGGCTAAGCAGGTGCTTTAGTTCACTGAGCTATCTGGCCAGCCCTCTTAGTGATTTGTTTTTTTATTTTTATTTTTTAAAGTTAATTTTATTTTCTTCAACCACATTACATATTTGTTTGTGTTATGGCCAGCTCAGCCTTCCCTGAGGGGTGGAGGGCCCCGCAGCATGTGGGGCCTGGGATCGAGCCACGGTCCTGCACAGTGGCCTAAACTTCCCGACACATGTGCTTTAGACCACTAAGCCATCTCACCAGCCCCCTCTTAGTGATTTATTGAAAACCTAAAATAAAAAATGAGGCCAGTGGGCTGGAGAGATAGCTCAGTGGCATAAGCCCCTACCTGGCAAGCACAAGGACCTGAGTTTGATCCCTGACCTCCATGTGCCATGTGCCCGTGTGCTCCATCTCAGGAGTGATGGCACACCCCATAATCCCAGCACTCGGGAGGTTGAGCCAGAAGAATCTCTGCAAGTTCGACACCAGCCTGGTGGCTACAAAAGTAAACAGAAGACCAGCTCCGCCAGGCATGGTGGGGCACGCGTGTAATCCCAGGATCAGTGTGAGTTTGAGACCAGCCTGGGCTACAGAAGTGAGCTCAAGGCCATCCTGAACTGCATAGTGAGACCCTGTCTCAAAAAGACCCAAAAAAAAAAAGGGAGGGCCAGGTCTATAATTCCAGCACTTGGGAGACTGTGGTAAGAGGATCATTGCAAGTTCAAAACTTAAAAAAAAAAAGTCCAGATTACAAATCAGTGCAAAGTTCCTAAGTTTAAGTCCCTTGTACTTGGGGGTAGGAGGAAGAGTGAAAATAAAAGCTTAGAGTGAAGGTCCTGAGTTCATTTCTCAAAACAGTACACACACACACACACAAAAAAAAGATTCAATTGGTAATATTAGTCTTATTTTCCTCTTGTTTGCTTTATTAAGGTTCATGGGTGTTGTTGTATGCATGTGTTATTAAAAATAATGGCAGGCTTCCTAGGTCAGCATCTCCCTATATTCCCCCCACCCCCATCATCAGTGTCCTAGGGCATGGTTACTGAAGTCAGTCCTTCAGGGTAATGAGTGAAGGGCTCAAGGATTCCTGGGATTGGGCTATCATCAGTTTACTCTAACTGCAGGAGAGAGCATGGCCCACTCACTTCCTGTGAGAAGCAACAGCTGTGGAGCCTATTATGCTGGCAATAGGCCAGTTGACATTTAGAGCCATCTGATAGAGATGATGACTCGGCCTGTGTTGCTCCTGGACAAAGATATCTCTCACCCCAGGCCTTCTTTCCTAATAAACAACTCAGGGACCAGCTTCTGGGCTTTGATGGTAGCTCTGGAAACGTTCACATTGCTACCTCTTTCTCCAGTCCTTACCCCCATGCGATGTTTATGATTTCCCGTTCATTCTTAACCTCCAGACAAATCAGCTTTCCCCTTGGCTTGATGGCCAATCAGACACAGAATCCAAGCAGTTAATAAATGAAGAGTGGCACCTCTTGTGAAGGTTTTTTTTGTTGTTGTTGTTGTTTTGGTGGAACCGGGGATCAGACTCATCTCGTTAAGATATTACAACCCTACCCAGCACTTGGGAGGCTGAGGCAGGAGGATCAGTGTGAGTTTGAGACCAGCCTGGGCTAAAAAAGTGAGCACAAGGCCAGCTGAACTGCATAGCGAGACCCTGTTTCAAAAAGACAAAAAAAGAAAAAAGAAAAAAAGATATTACAACGCTTCCAGGAAGTATCTTTCATCCTTCTGCTATAGCAAATAAAAGGGGAGGAAGGGGGAGTAAAGATAGAGGTGGTTCGTGTAGCTTATTTTATTCTGCCTCAGCTTCCCAAGTGCTGGGATTACAGGTATGCACCAACATGCCCAGCCTATGAAGCTGCTCATAGCCCTCCTTGACACTTGCTCCTGCGTTCAGGCTTCAGCTCTTCCTCATCACACTGGAGTGAATTCATTTGCCCCTTTGTTAGTCCTCAGCTATTCTGAATGGATGCCTGGTCTGATTCAGTTCAGTGGTGCTGCTGCTGTCTCAGGGAGGCAGCGACTCAGGGCACTGCGCTTGAGAAGTATTCAGAGAACACCGTGTCTGAGCACATGCCACCCTAGAGATAGCGCCTAACACTTGCTCACATCCTCTGTATGTTCCCTTTGACCCACTCCCCTACTGGGGCCATGAGCAAATGTACACGTTGAGCAATATGCTCAGGTGAGCCTGGAGCAGTCTGGGGAATTAAGTCATAGGTCATCTTTCCTGTGGGCTTTGCCTCTGCTCCTACTATTTATATACAGTAGCAGCTCTACTCTAGTTTGACACTATTAAGGAGGCTGAGGAAAGCGCTTGTCCTTGTGTCTTTTTTTTTTTTTTTTCTTTTTAAGAGAGGGTCTTGCTATGTAGTTCAGTTTGGCGTTAAGCTCACTTTGTAGCCCAGGCTGGTCTTGAACTTGCAACAGTACTCCTGCCTCTGCCTCCCAAGTGTTGAGACTACAGGCATGCACCACCATACCAGGCTTCTTTTCTTTTCTTTTCTTTTCTTTCTTTCTTTCTTTCTTTCTTTCTTTCTTTCTTTCTTTCTTTCTTTCTTTCTTTCTTTCTTTCTTTCTGTCAATATTATGGCTGGCTCAGCCTGCCCTGGGGGTGGTGCTGGCGCAGCATGTGATACCAGGGATTGAACTGCAGTCCCTTTGGTTGCCTAAGCATATGCTTTAACCACTGAGCCATCTCGCCGGCCATTAAGGCTGATCTTGAACCCATCATGTAGCGCAGGCTGACTAACCCTCCTGCTTCAGCCTTCTGAGTGCTGGGATTATAGGTGTGTGCTATCATGCCTGTTTATTTTTTTTTAATTTCGAGATAGGGTCTTACTAAATAATTAGGTTGCCTAGGTTGGGTTCAAACTTATATTCTTCTCCGTCAGTCCCAAGAATACCTGATATTTTAGGTCTGTCACCTGAAACCACATGCTTTAGTTTTCTAGACCATCTGCCAGGATTGACTCAGCAACAGAAAGGAAAAGCAAAGCTTTGGATTTTTTTTCTTTTTCTTTTTTGAGACAGGTTCTTACTATGCAGTTCAGGCTGGCCTTGAGCTCACTTTTATAGCCCAGGCTAGTCTTGAACTCACACCAACCCTCTCAAGTGCTTGCCTCAGCCTCCCAAATGCTGGGATTACAGGCGTGCGCCACCACGCCCAGCCAAAGCTTTGAATTTGTTAGTCTGGTTTCTTTTTTTTTTAATTTTATTTATTTATTTATTTATTTGCTTGTTGTGTTTGTTTGTTTCTTTATTTATTCATTTTGTGGCTGGCTCAGCCTGCCCTGGTGGTGGCGCTGGCGCAGCATGTGGTGCCGGGGATCGAACCGCAGTCCCCACAGTTGCCTGAGCCCTCCTAAGCAGGCGCTTTAGACCACTGAACCATCTCTCCGGCCCTTGTTAGTCTGGTTTCCACCACTATCTGCTGAGTGGCTCTGGCCCCTGCCTTTGCTTAAGGCACCATCTTTTCAGGGCCAGATGCCATCTTTTCCCTAATTGTGAAGATGAAATAAGATAATAAATTGGATCAGTGAGGTAGCTCAGCAGACTAAGTGCCTGCTTAGTATGGTGGCGCATACCTGTAATCCCAGCACTGGGGAGACTGAAAAACAGGAGGATAACTACAAGTTCAAGCTGCATAGTGAGACCCTGTACCAAATAAATAAATAAATAAAATTAAAATTGAATTTTTAAAAAATTATTTAGTTGTTACAGGGTCTCTCTATACAGCTCAGACTAATAGTGATCCTCCTGTTTTTTTAGCCTCCCTGTTTTTTTAGTACTGAAATTACAGGCATGCATGGGGCTGACCTAGGATCAAACTGCGGTCTCTACATTTGCCTAAGCTTGCCTAAGCAGGTGCTTTAGTTTGCTGAGCTATCTCGCCAGCCCCCCAAAATTGGAAATTTTAACCTATAGCCTGGATCATATACAGTAGGAGCTCTAATGCCAACCTCCTTCACTTCTGGCTTTGCAATGAGGTTTTTCTTGCTCTCCTCCAGTAGGTAGGCACCATGCCCACTTGTACCCCCACAATATCTGTACAGATACACTAGTGGTGTGCCCCTTGTGGAAATACATTTTGAGTTAGAAATGAAAATTTTGCTGGGCATGGAGTCACATGCCTGTAATCCTAACACTCAGAGGATCAACATATATACAAGACCAGTGAACTGAAGGCCAGCTTAAACTACACAGCGAGACTCTATGTCTCAAAAAAAAGAAAAAAAAAGAAAACTTATAAAAATGAAAAGAAAAAAATTCAGATGTTGTGGTGCAAGTGTATAAACCAACACTCAAGAGGCTGATTCAGGAAGATCACTGTGAGTTCAAAACCAGTCTGGGGGACTGGAGAAATAGCTCAGTAGAATAAGCGCTTACCTGGCAAGCGCAAGGGCCTGAGTTCAATCCCTGGTCCTGAAAAAAAAAAAAAAAAAAACAGTCTAGGCTACAAAATGAGCTCACAGCACTTGGGAGGCAGAAAACAGGAAGATCACTATGAGTCAGAGCTGTGTAGTGAGACCCTGCACAAAAACAAAACAACAACAAAAACCAAAGTGAGGGGCTGGGAGATAGCTCCGTGGCACAAGTGCCTGCTTGGCAAGTGCAAGGTCATGAGTTTGAACCCCGGTCCTGCAAAAACAAAACAAACAAACAAAAAAACAAAGTAAGCTCAAGGCCAGCTTGAACTTCATAGCAAGACCCAGCTCCCACCACGCCCCCCAAAAAGAAAGATTTTCCATTAACACTTCTCCAAATCTGCTCGTTAACCCCCAGTTCTCCTCATCAGTATAGTTGCTGATGTCCAGAAATGGGCCTCCTGTCACAACCCTGAAGGTAGCTGTTGGGTGGGAAAGGGTCCCCATGGAGCCTGGGAGCCCCACCTCTGCAAGTTCTTCCCGCCATCAGCCTGGCCCTTACCTCTGTCCCTCCCTGCTAGGACAACCTGTCTGCCTCACAGCTGCTGTGGAAGAGATAGGCAGCTTGGATTATCAGACATGAAGAGGCTCCTATGACAGCTTCCACCCACCCTAGAGGCAAAGTTCTAGGCTCTTAACCCTCTCTGTGCCGGGCCCAAAGAGGTAGGGACTGGGAATGGCATTGTTTCAGGGAGTAAGCATTGTGTCTCCTACAAGAATTGAGCCATGAGTCCCAAGAAGTGGGGAGCAGTATTACCTGTGCCTTCTAAGAGCCCAGTCTGCCTAGCACACCCTTTCCTACCTATTGTGGGTCCATGAGAACCAAGGGCAAATAGAGGGACAGTGTGAGTAGGCCTTTGAAAGCACAGGCAGAAGGCCATGCATGATCCATTCCCCTTCTTAATGTCGGGTTTCCAATCTGGAAAACCATTGGCTTCAGAGCTCACGTGTCCTCTTCTCATGCTCAACACCAAAATTACTGCCTCTTCCTCCTCTTCCTCAAAACGCTGTCATCAAGTCCCCTCCTGTCTTCTTGCTGACCTCCTGTCCCTGGGCCCCTCTGATTGTCTCTCAGGCTAGTAATTGTCCCTGACAGTGAGGACCACCAGAACTTTCTCCTTCCTGGTTTGACCCCATTGAAACCACCCAGACCTTCTTTTTCTTTTCTTTTTTTTTGCGGGACAAGAGTTCAAACTCACAACCTTGCACTTGCCAGGCAGGCATTTGTGTCACGGAGCTATCTCCCCAGCCCCACACCCAGGCTTTCTGTTCTTTATCTCTTTATTTATTTATTTATTTATTTGTTTGTTTGTTTGCTTGCTTGTTGTGTTTGTTTGTTTATTTATTTATTTTGTGGCTGGCTCAGCCTGCCCTGGTGGTGGCGCTGGCGCAGCATGTGGTGCCGGGGATCGAACCGCAGTCTCTGCGGTTGCCTGAACCCTCCCAAGCAGGCGCTTTAGACCACTGAACCATCTCGCCGGCCCTGGATCCCAATTTTAATCTATTTTACCTGAGCCATGGTGCTTGTACTTCAGCATCCTAAATGCTGGGATGACATGGATGTGCCACCACACCTGGCTCATGGATTTTCATAGGTATAATTTTAGGGTTTTAGGACTGGGGTTCGAACTCACAACTTTGCACGTGCCAGGCAGGCACTTGTGCCACGGAGCTATCTCCCCAGCCCCTTCACGTGTATAATTTTAGTAATCAACTGGAAAATATAATTAAAGGCTGGCGGGCTGGCCAAATAGCTCAGCAGATTAAAGTGACTGCTTAGCAGCAGCAGCGAAAGGGTTGAATATGGCGTGGTGTGCCGGCCCCGAAACAGCAATTGAGACTGATGTGGTGGAGTGTACTTGTAATCCCAGTGCTTGGGAGGCTGAAAACAGAATAACTATCTATGTAGTGAGACTCTGTAGACCCTGTACACTCTGTCCTAAAATATAAAATAATTAATTAATTGAAGGGTAGAAAAAAGGAAAAACATGAGTTTTATAAACCACCTACTAATCAAATAACAAAACAATACCAGCTAGCCCCTGGAAGGTGTTTATAAAGATGGTTTTCAAAACTAGGCATGGTGGTGCACACCTATAATCTCAGTGATACAGGGGAAAAATGAAACTTCCAACCTAAAACTATACCTGGACAAGTTCGCGTTCTCTAAAACCAAAGAATGAATTTTAGGAACAAACGGAGGTTATGAGCAGAATAGATTAGGGTGAAGAAAGCTCCTTTCCCAGAGAGAACGGGAGAGGGGTCCTGAGCAGGTTGTCCCCGGGAAGTTGTCTCTTCCAGAGATTTTATAGAGGAAAACCAGGGCTGGTGAGATGGCTCCGCGATCTAAAGCGCCTGCTTAGGCACGTTTAGGGAGCCGCAGGGACTGCAGTCTGATCCTTCGCACCACACGCTGCACCAGCCCCACCCCGAGGGCAGGCTGAGCTGGTCACTAAAAAAAAAAGTTATAGAGGAAAACCAGGTGGTGAGGCGGATCTAAGGTTGTGGAGAAGACATGGAAACTCACTTAGGTGGGTATGAGGTGGAAAAAAGCTGTGATCAACGAATGAGATTACAAGCACCATTGCTCAGGTGAAGATATAGGGATCCAATGGGAAGGCAAGTTACGTAGTAGCAAGCAGGCAAGAATACCACCTATTGGACTTGGGCTCATCACTCTTTCCGGGCTCTTTCAAGGTGATTGATACTTATTTAGCATATCAATCCCTTAAGTAAGTAGTTGCTTTTGTTTACTCTTGTGATCTGGCTCATGGTGGAGGTGGAGGAGTGTCTGTCTCTAGTTGTAAAGTCACCTTGTCTTCCATGTCGTCTTTGAAGGCCTGGCCCTGTCTAACTGCCTATAATGTTTCTATCTAATTTAGCTACCTACAACACCAGCACTAGGGAGGCTGAGGCAGGGAGATCATTGTGAGTTTGAGATCAGCCTGTGCTACAAAGGGAGCTCAAGGCCAACCTGAACTGCGTTGCCAGACTCTATCTCAAAAAAGACCAAAAAATAAAATCCCAAACAAACACCTGTTCCCAATGCTGAACATAGGCTACATCATTAGTCCTTATAATTCTCACTCTAGACCTCGCTGCCTGAGAGCTCCAGGCTCAATCCTTTGTGCTTTTCTCCTTTCTTTTGTGCTCCTGTCTTTGTTGATCTCACCGTGTTCCATGGCATTAATTACTGTCTACTCTCTGGTGACTTTTTATGTCTCCAGTCCAAGCTGCTCCCCTATGGAACTCTCTCTCAGAGAGAACCATCTGCTTGCCAATTTTCCTAATAGCCACCTTGGACTTAACATATCCAAAACAGGGGCCGGCGAGATGGTTCAGTGGTCTAAAGCGCCTGCTTAGGAGGGCTCAGGCAACTGCGGGGACTGCAGTTCGATCCCCGGCACCACATGCTGCGCCAGCGCCACCACCAGGGCAGGCTGAGCCAGCCACAAAATGAATAAATAAAGAAACAAACAAACACAACAAGCAAACAAATAAATAAATAAATAAAT
>PVKN010006890.1:0-27282 GCA_004027915.1 Capromys pilorides
AAAAAAAAATAGGGGTGACAATCTGCACCTTGGAAGATTACTGTCTAGCACTCACCAAATGGCAGCTGCCTCTTTCCTTCCACTACTGGAGATAGAGAGATGGGGAAAGACACAGCAAGGTAGCAGCAGCCTTGAGAAATGCTGACAGAAAGTTGAAAGTTCACGGCCTTTGGGGTGTTTCACCATCCCGAGGTTCATGCAGTTCTTTCCCCTTGACTTTTGGGCCTCTCTATCTCCTGATTACCTGTCTTCACAGCAATTGCACACCCGAGTAGGAAGCCACCTCCTCCCCGCTACGCGAGCCGCCGGAATGAGTCGAGATATTCCTTTCTAGACCCGGGAATTGCTACGTGGGCACTGGAGCCTGCCCTCACCTGTGAGGCTGACACAGGGTCTCAATGTCAGCAGCGCCCGGGGACCGCGAGCGCCTAGGGAAGGCGCGAAGGCGGCGACATTCAGCTTGGGACCCAATGATGCCCCGACCACACCCTCCCAAAGTGGAAGCGCCGCTCTCCCCGCTGCCGTCGGCAGCCGGGGGGTCCCCACAGCCACCAGCAACCAGCGTGCAGAACACCGCATCGCCATCTTGGCCCGGGGACACGGCGCCTGCGCAGCCCGGCTCCAGGAGGCCTCGCCGGAACGGCGTTTCCGGGGGCGGAGCCCTCCGCGTGCACGCCGGGACACTAAGGATGCGCATGCGCAAAGGCGTCCGACTCTGAGACACGTGGTTTCAGTATTGTCAGGTTCATTTGCTCCGGAGAGCTACTGTATTCTGTGGTGAACAAGTAAAGTCTGCACATTGCTTATAAACAGCGCGGTCGAATGTACCGACTGTAACCCCTTGTGCATTCTAACCAGGGGCAGAACTACGCAGCCGTCCGTGGCGTAGTTCCCAGGGTACTGCGCGCAGCTGCCTGACCCTTAATTCGGGCTTGCTTCTGATTGCGTGTGTCAGTGCCCGGACCTGCCCTCCTAGTGTTGGGTTGCAGTCTTTCTCTTCTGCTCCCTGCTTAGCAGGACTGAGGAGGGTTTTCAGCTCTCCTCTTAGTTTATTATTCTCCAAACTTGTAGCAAATGTGTTGGTTCAAAACGAAAGTTGACACACGCATGGTGCCTAAAGCCTGTAACCACATCACTCGCAGGCAGGATTACTGCGAGTTCTAGAGCAGCCTGAGCTACATAGACGCTGTCCCCCTTCCACACACACACCAAAAATCGAGCTACCCAAAACAGAATTTAATAAATTTGTAGGCACCTACTGTGTGTCATGCATTTACTGTGTGCTCTGCACTTTTTTAAATAATTCGGGGGGGGGGGGTGTGTGTTATTATTTATTTAAATAATAAATCCTGAACTCAGGATTTTGTGTTTGCCAGGCAGGCGCTGTGCCGCTGAGCTATAACCTCCTCTTACTTTACTGGCGCACACTTCACTGGAGACTCCTTAACAAGTAATAGCGTTAAGTTGTATGGTTGGTATTAACAGTTATAAATCTAACTGAAGGAGTCATTCGCTTTCTCAAAGGGTGGGAGGGGCCAAGTGGAGATTGGAGAGCCAAGGATTTTGCGAGGTAATGTTAAAATTGTTATGTTGATGAAAACTGCATCAGCGAAGAGGAGAAGGAGTGCAGCAGACTAGGGTAGGAATTGCCCATCCGGTAGGGGTGGACCACTTCTTGCTTCCCTAGCAATAGGAAGGGAACCTGAGAGTTCATGGATAGGTTTGGAATGATCAGTGCTCTCTCACCTGGACTGTATGCCCCGTATTGTCCATGAAATTTTAGTGCATATACTTGCTTTTCTGTTCGTTTTAATGGAGTCTCCATATTGCCCAAGCTGGCCTCAAGCTGGCAATCCTTCAGTCTCCTGGTTACAGGTGTACCCTGTTATGATGTGAAAGTTAATCTTGGTAGATAACCACATCTTTCATCAACCAACTTATAGATTTTTATTTATTTATAGTTATTTGTTTGTTTTGGTGTTTTGACATAGGGTCTTGCTATGTAGATAAGGCCAGTCTTGAACTCACTATGGAGCCCAGGTTGTCCTTGGACTTACGACAATCCTCCTGCCTCAGCCTCCCAAGCACAGTGCTCACAGGTATGTGCCACCACACTTGTCCATTAACCAAAATTTTGATAGTCTGAGACTTAAAGGTTAGCTGGGCATGGTGGTGCATGCCTATAATTCCAGCACTCTGTGAAACTGGGGCAACAGGATCACAAATTTGAGCCTTGCTTGACAATTTATCAATTTAGCAAGATTCTGTCTTTAAAAATCTAAGAATTCATTTTTAAAGGGCAGGGAATGTATCTTGGTGTGAAGGCCCTAGGTTCAATTCCAGTGTCAGTTAAAAAACAAAAGTTAAAAACTACCAGCCTACTAAAGAACAAATACCAAGTTTTTGTAGAACACAAGGGGGCTTGGGAGATAGCTCCATGGCACAAGTATCTGCCTGGCAAGCGCAAGATCGTGAGTTCAAATCCTGGCCCCGCAAAAATAAATAAATAAATAAATAGTTCTTTGTAGAACACAAGGAACAGTTAAGTATTTGGACCAAAAAGATAACCGGAGAACTGAGGTGAACAGAACACATTTGGGAAAAACAAGGAAAAGGGGGTACATGGAGTAGGAAAGGAAGGATTATTCTAATACTCTCAGCAAATATTTAAATCTCTCAATACAGTAGTTAAAAGTATAGGCTCTCAGGGTCAGTGAGATAGTTCCAGTGCCTGCTTAGGCAAGGTTAGGCAAAGTGCAGAGGGACCATGGTTTGATACCGACACCACATGTTGCATCAACCCTGCCTCCAGGGCAGGCTGAAAAGACCACAAAAAATAAAAAAAAGTATAGGCTCTAAGCTGAGCATGGTGATATACATCTGTGATCCTAGAAGGATCACAACTCTGAACTGAGATCAAGCGGTTTCATGACACTGGCTCAAAAGAAAGGAAAGAAGAATCTGAAGACTGTAGCTCAATGTTAAGACCCAAATACATATAAGATCTGGAGTCAGACTGCTTGAAGCTGAATTCTAGCTGTGCCGCATACAGCTATGTTTCATTTGTTTGTGGTACTGTGATGGAACCCAAGGCTTCCACTGAACTATATTCCCAGATTTTGTTATTTTTTACTGAGAAACAGAATCTCACTAAGTCATCTAGGCAGGGCTTGAACTTGTGCTTCTCCTGTTTCTAGCCTCTCAGAATGCTAGGGTTGAACAGGTATGCCCCACCACATCCAGTTGTAACTGTGTTTTTTGTTTTCATTTTTGAAACAGGATCTCATTATGTAGTCCAGGTTGGCCTTGAATCTACTACATAGCCAGCCTGGCCTGAAATTTAAGACAGGTTCAAATTTGTGATCCTCCCTGCCTCGGCCTGCTGAACACTGGGATTATAGGCATGCTTCACCACACCCAAATACAGTGGTGATCTTGAACAATTTACCTCACCTCCTTGTGCTTCAGTTTCTATTTCTCTAAAATAGGGACCTAAAAGCATCCTTGAAGGATCATTTGAGGTATTAATGCAAAGATTGCCAAAGGGGGCCAGCCAGATAGCTCAGCTGATTAAAGCACCTGCTTAGGCAGACACGGGGACCAGAGTTTGATTGCCCGCACACCATGCTGGCCCCGCCCCCAGGGCACGCTGAGAATCGACTGAGACTGGGCATGGTGGCACGTACCTATAATCCCAGCACTTGGGAGGCTGAAAACAGGAGGATCACTATGAGTCTGATCTGTGTAGTAAGACCCTGTAGACCCGGTAGTAAATAAAATAAAAAAATAAAAAAGACTGCCATAAAGACAGGATAAACAACTCCTAGGCATGATTTGTGATCTCTTCTCAGGCAGTCAGATATTTAAAAGTATCTTTTATTTTGTCAGCCTATATATTGTAATCTGAGCAACTACTTTGAAGGTGACAATATGCAATATAATAACCATTGTTAATTTCCTGTTATCTTGGAATTCTACACCACTATTTTTATTGTTTTTTAATCTTTAAAAGACCAAGAAGAAAGAAAATGAAGTGCATTTTGCTAAAAACTTTGACTCTACTTATGCCTTCAAGTGGCCAATTGATAACTAAAAGTAGAACAGGCGTGGCTGTCATTTTGTAAAACAGGGTGTAATCCTCATCTCTGCATTTAGGCATTTTAGTCATTTAGGGAATATCTGTCTAAAAGTTGATAAAGTGGATTTTGTTTGGTTAATTTTTCCTGTTACTGGGGATTGAACACAGAGCTTCCACTAAGCTATATCCTCAGCTCATTTTTATTTATTTGGGAATGTGATGCAGAGTAGGTTGGGAAGTAAAGGATGGCTCAATAATAGGAAACGAACTGCACAACTTTCTGTTATTATTTATTCATTTATTTAGAGGCAGAGTCTCACTACATCATTCCAGCTTGTCTTATACTCACTATGTACCCCAGGCTGGCCTCAACTCTGTGGTGATCCTCCTACCTCAGCTTTCCAAGGACTGGGATTACAGGCCTAAACCACCGTGCCCTTTGGGGAAGACTCTTGTCAACCTGGATAGCCAAATGGAAGCTATTCTTTGGCTCTGTTTCTCATGCTATTTGGCCTGTTCTTCTTGAGTCATACTGAGTTGATTGTTGGTGAGATACAAGTATACACTTTTTTTTCTTTTGCAGTACTTCACATTGTGAGGTACCCAGAGTCGTGTATATGCTAGATAAACACTCTAGTTTTGAACTGTACTCCAAGCCTTTATTTACTTTTACAACACTGGAGGCTGAACCTATATGCCTTCACATTGAGTTACAACCCCAGCCCTTTCCTTTTTTCTCTTTTTTTGAGACAGAATCTTGCTAAATCACTTAATCTCCCAGAGTTCTGGTATTACAGGAACGTCCACCATGCCAAGCAAAGCTTATACTTTTCAAATATCTCCCCAGGCATTGATGCTAAGGTAAAGAACCTTGTTAGAGACCTAGTTTGGGGGAAAAGGTGAGTTATTGTTATTTGGGCTTGTCATGCTTAAGATATCTCTGGGATGAGTTTCAGGAATTTGTGCTATGGGTTATATGAAAGCTGTAGCTGCACTATCTAAACAGCATTTTTACAGTTCACAAAGAACTTTCTTATGTTTTCTATTCTGATATGACCACAACATTGTGTGATAAGTAGGAAAAGGCTGTGTGAACCATTTCCAGCTCAGTTGCTTCTGACAGTGCACGTCTGTAATTCCAGAACTCAGAAAGTTGAGGGGGGACTGCTGCAAGTTTAAGGTCAGCCTGGGCCACAGAAAGAGTTCAAGGCCAGCCTGAAATATATGCAGAGATCCAGTCTCAACACCCCCTACTCCACCAAATGGTTAAAGAGCCAAGCATAGTGCTGCATGTCTGTAATTGCAGCATTCTGGAAGGCTGAGACAAGAAGATCACAAATTAAGGCCCCGCCTGGACAACTTTGCAATAACTTGCTGAAGAAGAAGGAGGAAGAGGAGAAGGAGGAGGAGGAGGAGAAAGGGGGGAAGAGAGAGAGAAGGGGAGGGGAGATGTAGTTCAATGTGAAGGCCCTGGTTTCAATGCCCAGTGTGCGTGTGTGTGTGTGTGTGTGTGTGTGTGTGTGTGTGTTTGTGTGTGTGTATGTGCATGTGCGTGTGTGGAGTGATAAGGCAAGTGATAAGCTCAGCATGTGAAAGGCCTTGGGTCCAATTTCCAGTACTGGTCAAAAAAAAAAAAGGTTTAAGATGGTAATATATGCTGTTTAGGTTGCTCTTTACTTTTATTTTCTTAAGCAATATCTACCACAATTAACTCAAGACTATATTCGAAAGCTTTTCCCGAAGCTGCTGGAGTTGTATGTGGTGGTGTGCAGCACTTGGGAGGCTGAGGCAGGAGAATCGCTTTGAGTTTGAGGCCAGCCTGGGCCACAAAGTGAGTTTAAAGCCAGCCTGAACTACATAGTGAAAGACAAAAAAGCACAGGGTGGGGGGTTCAGTGGTAGAATTCTCAAAAAGACAAGACAGGTAGACAGACAGACAGACAATAACAAAGTTGCTAGAATTCCAGATGTGATGTGCACCTGTCATCATAAGATGCTTAGAATTCTAGATTCTGGGCTTCAAGTTAGTTCTACTGGCATCCTAGCTCTACTTTGGGGAAATTAAAGATATTTAAGATGTTCTTTATCTATTTGCTTATTCGTTGCTTTTTATGACAACGTCTCACTATACAGTTCAGGCTGACCTTGAGCTTACTATGTAACCCAGGCTGGCCCCAAACTCTCCACAATTTTCCCGCCAGCAGTCACATTCCTTAGGTTAGCGCTTCTTCACAGAGAGCCTGATTAAGTGTCCTTCCTTTTGGACAGAAAAACATACTGGAACCACTGAATCAGTTTTCAAAGAATGAATGCTCTCAGAGAGAATAAACCTGAACTCTTTCGAGATTTGCTGGGGAGTTAAGTCAGGGACCTCTTTTGGTCACATTACTATTTAAAGGATTCTTCATTGCCCTGTACATGTTTTGTTTTGTTTTGTTTTTGTAGTTCAGGCTGACCTTGATCTATGCAGGATGGCCTCCAACTCACCATAATTCCCCTGCCTCAGCCTCCCAAGTGCTGTGTCCTTTTTCGACTGCCCTCTTCATTTATTTGTAAACTGACCTTAGAGAAGCCCTGCCCCACTATGCACAAGGCCTGGTGAGGACTGGCTAGGACATGGTTTAAGTGGACGCTGAAGGGCCCTGTGTTCCCACATAGTCACCTGGCCCAAACAGGGAGGGATGCATAGGCTTTAAGTAAGTCGGGAGGACGGACATTGGCGTCGAAACTCACTCCTGTGTGATTTGGTCTTCTCTGGGTGCTGAGGATCAACCTAAGGTCTCATGCTTGCAACTATGAGCCCATTCTTACCCTCGCTTGAGGAACACTTTTTCCCCCCTTGCATATATATAATTTATTCATTTTTTATTACTTCTAATAAGAAATATCGCGAGAATTTCAAAACACGTTAGTAGTACATTCCCAATAATTGATACAATGCATATTGTCCTTGCCCCCTTACTTTTTGAGACAGGGTTTTCCTATGCAGTTGAGGCTGGCTTGAAATCATTGTAGCCTAGACTGGCCTCAAACTCTCAGCGGTCCTCCAGTTTCAGCCTCTGCAGTGCTGGGATTACAGGTGTGCGCCAAGGGCTTTTGTCTCCAAAACGGAGCTAATTTGTGGCTCAAGAAGCCAGACTCGATGCGCTACACAGTGTGGTACCCAGTCCAGAAGAAAGTCTCCTTTGGATAAACCCTGTCAATGTGCGTAGCCTAGTCCCCCACTCTTTGCAGGTCCGGGTTCAGACAGCTAAAGCGCACGTGACCTCCCACCCGCGCTCCGGGCTCTTGGGCTTCGGGGCGTGGCCACGCGGGGTGGCTCTGTAGCCATTGGCCGGAAGGCGGAGTCCGCGGCTAGCGCAGGGAAGGAGAGGCAGCTTGGGGGCGTGGCGAGGTGGGCCGCAGGTGGCTGCTATTGGTCGGGGTGTGTGTCGGGGTGTGTCGGCGGGCTGTGCGCACCGGGTGGGGCCGCAGGCAACCCGGCTTTTCTGCTCGCACCTGAGAGCCGACACCCTTGGTCTTCGAGGCTGCTCCCGCCGGGTCCCGGCTGCCATGAACCGCTTCAAGGTGTCCAAGTTCCGGCACATGGTGGCCAGACCATCCCGCCGTGAGGTGAGCCTGACCCGCCGGCCTTGCACCCTCGCGGCGGCTGGGGCCGCCGAACCCCCGCCTCCCGGCTGCTTCTCCAGCGCGCCCTCTTCAGGCTCAGACCCTGCGTACTGGCCGCTCAGTAGCCGCGGGAGTGCAGAGTGCAGCGCTCGATGGACTCGACACGCACGGCTGGCTGGTCGCGGCTGTCTGCCCGGCTCGCTCGGCTCCCTCCGGGACCCCACAGGCGGCGCTGCCCTTTAGGCCAGGGCCAGGCCTGAGGCCTGCGAGACTGTCTGCTTGTTTTCCTGGCTTCCGGTCGGCCTAGCTGGTGGAGCTGGATATGAGACGCTGCTGGTCCCCGGCTCCTGGTCCCTGCTGCCCCGTATCTTCCCTGCCCCGGGGAAGATATGCAGCTCTCCGCCCTGGCCTCGGAGCCCGCTTGCGTCCGATGGAGAGGGGAGCTCCTCCCTCGGATTTCCGCCTGTGCTTCCTCCTCTAGCTGCTGGTGCAAGCTCTTCCTACTAGAGTAAATGCTGCCCGCGGCTAGGTGTGTTGTGCGGAAGACTTGAGGCGGGTGCTGGAAGCACCTCGGATCCCCAGAATGGCAGCTTGATGAAGGGTGGACTTTAGAAATCGTGACACCCCCATGTGTTATTTGGAAGGCCTCGGAGTGTCTTCGGATAATTGGGTCTATGAGCTGACCTCTGGTGACCCCATCAGCGGCACAAAGCAAGTTATGGCTGCTGACTTGGAGTAGAAGCTCTTGTTTTTATTCTTTGGACAGTATTTTCTCTATCTCCTATGTGTTGTGCCCAGCCGTTGGAGCCACCATGGTGAACATAATAACATTTTGTTTCCCATTGTGGTGCTTATAATCTCAGTGAGGAACACAGCCAGCAAACAGAAAGATATTCAGGGCCTAGTAAGTTTTAGTAAGTGTAAGGAAGAACGCACTTGAGGATCCAGGATGGAGAATGGGGAAGTGGAGCTTGATCTCTGAGTGATGGGAGCTGGTTGCCTGAAGAGGGTGACTTTTTAGCTGAGGCCCAAGGGATGAGAAGTGGGAAAGCCTAGTATGGGAATGGAAAGTGGGCGAGGGTGGATGGAACGAATTGACCATCCTATCTGCTGTAGGTGACAGATAAAACCAGAATAGTCCCAAAAAGCCTGAAAGCCATGGGAAGAAGTTAGGTTTTATTTTGAGGGCAGGGGAGAGCCATTCAAAGCCTGAGGGAGGTGTTTAGTGTTTAGATTTGCAGTAAGACCTTCACTCTGGGTGCAGTAAGTACTATAGTGATCGAGGGTTCTGAGGAATATTTGAGGGACCTTTAGTTTCTTTCTGAAGTGGGCCTCAGTCCAGCAAGTTAAACAGAAAGGAACCAGGGATTGCAGGAAGCCTAATGCAGTTTATGTTAGGAAGGTGGGAGAACACACAGGCTGTTCTCCATTTCAAGAACATTGTGTGTCACTGTGTTTTTACTGTGAACACGAATCAGGAAGGGAAATCATACAAGGCATGACCACTGGCAAGTGAACATCAAAATAGGAGATTGAGGTGCTGATCTTGTGGATGGGTGGAGTAGGAAGTGTGGGTGCTCTATCGTTAGAGGCAGGAAGAGTGGAGAGCTGTGGTTTGACATGAACAGGAAGTACGAGGCCCCTACTGATCTATTTCAGAAATAGTGCTCTTCTGCTCCCCTACGTGAGGGGGTGTAGGCATCACACATTTTCATGAGGGTGCAGCATGTGTTCATCGCTCAGCTAGGAGACTGTGGAAGGGCGTGTTCTGATAAGACCAGGCCTTGACTTTCCCTCCTGAATGAATGTGGGCGTTTTTCTCCTTTTTCTTAGAGAAGCCTCTGGCTCTTGTGGAGCTCTCAGTGTAGTTGGGAAGCAGAACCTGTCTTGTGTTTTAAGTGCTCATTGCTCCTTCCCACCCTCCTCTCCTTTTAATAGTAATAAGCCATGACCCCACTTCCTTCTGACAGCCTCCTCCCCTTGATTAAGAAACTGAACCATATTAATGTTACCCTTTTACTAACTTAGGGCCTTTTTTGGGGGTCACACACTCAAGTGTGTGTGGAAGGAGAGTGGGTGTTGGGAATGGAAACCAGGACTTTAATACTGAGCTACATCCCCATCCCTTTTTAATTTTCTATTTTGAGATAAAGTGTTGCTGAGTTGCTGAGGCTAATTGTCTTGCCTCAGCTTCTCAGAGTACTGAAATTACAGTACCCATTTTTTGACTTGGGTTATTTCAAGAACATTTTGTTTGGGAGGCTGAAACAGGAGGATCGTTGCAAGTTTGAGACCAGCCTGGGCTACAAAGTGAGCTGAAGGCCAGCCTGAACTGTATAGCAAGACCCTGTCTCAAAAGGACAAAAAAAGACCTCCTCAAAAAAGATTATTTATTTATTTATGTATTTATTTTCTAAGGGACTCATGAATTGGAACAGAGTTTGATTCAAAGCAGTGTGTCTCTAGTGGTGCAGTTTTACAGTATAGTTCCCTGAATTATGCCTTTACCTCATCCCTTTTTTTTTTTTTTTTTTTTTATTGTGGTACTGGGGATTGAACTTAGGACTTTGCACTTGCCAAGCAAGCGCTTATTCTACTGAGCTATCTCCCCAGCCCTGCCTCATCCCTTTCTCAGCATGAGCAGAAAGCTGGCCCACACCACACCTTTCTTTTTATTTTCTTTCTTTTTGAGACAGGGTCTCACTATGCAGTTCAGGCTGGCCTTGAGCTCACTTTTGTAGCACAAGCTGGTCTCAAACTCTCATACCGATGCACAGTTCAGGCTGAACTTGAACTCTTGTAGCCCAGGCTGGTTTCAAATGCACATCAATCCTCCTGCCTCAGTCTCCCAAGAGCTGGGATTATAGGCATGTACCACCATGCCCGGCTACACATCTTTTTTCTTTTCTTTTTTTTTTTTGGTGGTACCAGGGATCAAATTCAGGACCTTGTACTTGCCAGGCAAGCACTTATTCCACTAATCCATCTCTCTTTCTTTCCTTTTTTTGTTTTTTTGAGACAGGGTCTCAGTATACATTTCAGACTGGCCTTCAGCTTACTTTGTAGCAGAGGCTGCTCTAAAATTCTCAACAATCCTTCTGCCTTACCTGGCTTCAAAACAAATGATTTTTTTTGGGGGGGGGAGGGACAGCAATACCAGGAATCAAATTCACCACTTCACACTTGCCAGGCAGATACTGCGCTGCTGAGCTATATCCCCAGCCCTCACGACACATTTCTTAATTCTTTATTTTCAGGCTTGGATCAATGATATTCGTGCGGGAACTACCCCTTCTTGTGGGAGTCATATAAAATCAAGCTGTAGCTTGATTGCCTTCAATTCTGACCGTCCAGGTATGGGAGTGGACATGGGTGAGGAGGGAGGGCAGGCTTTGTGCAGGCTGGAAAGTTAGAAGTGGTCTGGCGTAGGAGACTCATAGTTTAGAACTATTCAAGGCCTTAGACTTTTGCAAACTGGTTAAAATGTAGTAATGAGATCAATTTTGTGCTCGAATATAAGCTATATAGTAAGTCCTAGACTTACAGATATTCAAGGTGTGAACTTTCACAGATACAAATGTAGATGTTTCTGTATGTGATGAATAAATCACATACGTAGCTCACATGTCTGCTGCTGTGTGCTTATTATGCAGTGCTCAATCAGACTCAGGATGTTTGGAAACAGGAGGAAAAACAGTGGGGATGTGGAGGGAACTGCTAGAAAGCACGAAACAATATACTGTGTATATTTGCATCAAAGGTACATAACACTCACTTTATTACCAGGTGTGATGGCTCACACCTGTAGTCCCAGCACTTAGGAGGGTAAGGCAGGAAGTTTGAAGCCAGTCTGTGCTATATAATGAGTCCAAGCCAGCCTGAACTCATTAGTGAGACGACAAAGTGAGACTCTGTCTAAAAAAAAAAAAAAAAAGGTGTGGGGGGTGTGGGTGCTGGCAAGATAGCTCAGCAGTCTAGAGAGTGCCTGCTTAAGCAACCACAGGGACCTTGGTTTGATCCCTGGTACCACATGCTGCAACAGCCCCCACCCCCAGGGCAAGCTGAACTGGCTATAACATAAATAAAATAAAGTAAATCTTTTAAAAAAGGGAGGGACTAGGGGGACAGCTCAGTGGCATAAGCACTTCACTGGCATGTGCAAGGTCCCGAGCTTGACCTCCGGTACCAGCAAAAGAACAAAACAAAACAAAAACTCACTTTGTTAGACTTGCAAATGAATTTGGCTTATGAACATTCTCCTGGAATGTTCCTAAGGACTTACTGTAATGGCTGTGGCTTCAAGAGCATGCCCAGAAAGGCACAGAGAGGGGCCTGATGGTTGTATTTCCAACCATCTCCACTGGGTGTATCTGCAGAGCCTGTGGTACCTGGAATCATTAAGAATGCAAAGATTTGAAAAGCTCTTCTATTTGTTGGTCTTTCTTGCTTGCTGGTGATAAGGTAGATCTCAAGTGAACTTAATCAAAAAGTAAATACCTTTTTGATTTGCCTAAGAAGCCATGGCAGGGACAGGTGATATAGCTTCACAGTAGAACGGTTGCCTAGTATGTGCAAGGCTATGGCTTCCATTCTCAACATTGCTCCCCAAAAATAAAATAAGCAGAGGCCTCCAGCAGAATTGATCCAAGTTTACAAATGTTACTGTCCCTGACCTCTTGTGTAGTTCTTCAATTCTGTTGCCTTGGGATGTAGGCTTCCTTCTCAAGCTGAATGTGGGAGAAGTTCTGGTTAGCAGCACCAAGCGGAACTTTTATAGAATCTACAGTGTGAAAAAAATGTAACCCCTTCCTTCCCATGTGACTTCTGTATAGCCAATGCATAGATTGTTCTTGGGTTGGAAGAATCTAGTCCTGCCTGGACCATTTGTTGTGTCCACAGAGCTGTGATCTTATGATAAATGGACCCTCTCAGGAAGTGTTAGGCTGTTTTTAGGTCTTCTCTTTGATGGGAAGACTTGGCGAGGATCCCTGTTGGGCCCAAAGTCAGAGCCTCTGTGTTTGTTCAACAGGTATATTGGGCATTGTGCCTCTGGAAGACCAAGGAGAAGACAAGAAAAAGGTAACCTACCTGGGATGCCATTCAGGTGAGTGAATCCTGGAACTTAACCACAAGGCCAGAAATTAATATACATCTGATCTTGTAGCCCATGCCTCATTATATTCACTGAGTGGCTTTTTTTTTTTTTTTAATGTATTTAGTACAGGGTCTCACTACACAGATTAGACTTGTAGTGATTCTCCTATTTTCAGTCTCCTAAGTGCTGGGATTACAAGTGCGTGCTACCACACCCAGTCTCAAACTCTGTCTCAATGCCCTGAGCAGGCACAGTATGCTAGGGATTCAACTCTGGTCCGTGCATCTGCCTAAGCAGGTGCTTTAATCTGCTGAGCTATTTGGCCAGCCCTTACTGAGTGTTGTATGAGGTGGTTGTGTTTATTTGGGCCTGGGTGGAGGTGGGGTAGGGGAGGGCTGGATATTTCAAGTTCTCAAAGTGGGAGGGGGACGTGCAGTGCCATGCCGAGGCTATCTGGGCTGAAGACTCACCTCTGCATGGCTGTTACTCTTCCTTCTTGTCCAAGGGCTCAGCAGGACACCCCTTACTACTAGACATACCCCCCAGCCAAGCCACCCAGGACCCTCCAAGAAAGTGGCCATGCTGGGCTGAAGGCTGGAGGTGAGACTGCTTTAGGCCTTTTGTCTGCTGCAGCTACATCTGGGAGTTCCTGGCTGGCCTTGCCTACCTGTTTAGCTGAAGAGGCTCTGTACCCTCTGGCCTTCGTTGTGAGGTTTTGGGGGTTAGGAAAGGGGTCAATCTTTGGTCCATTGTCTGGGTGAGCTGCTCAGTATAAGAATTATGATAATGCAAGTATTTAATACCTGGAATACTGTGTACTGTGTAACACTGTTTGCTTGTTTGTTTATTTTTTGAGACAGGGTTTGGGCATATTGTTCAGATTGTTCTTGAACTCACTAGCCTAAGCTGACCTCAAATTCACAGTAATCCTCCTGCCTCAGCCTCCCAAGTGCAAACGTTACAGGCATGTTCTACCATGCCCAGCCTATTTGCATTTTCTGGTCAAACCTTGTAGAAAAAGAACTGTAGAAGCAGTGTGTACACACCATAAACATTGCCCCTGTATGTGAATAATGGGTGCTGTTTGTTATAGAGAGTTGCGTGTACCTCTATTCAGTTTCAGAACATTTCTAGTCTTTCCCAGATGACTCCCTTTGGGGTTAACCTGCAGATATGTTGGCACTATAGCCTCAGGCATCCATTGGTTTTCTTTCTGCCTCAGTTGCAGACTTGCATACTGTTGTTAGGACTTCATCCAGCAAGCTCTCACACCTTTTTGTAAATAGTTTTATGGGAATAGTTGCATCTGTTCACTGGTATATAGTCTGTGGGTGCTTTTGTAATGACTGCAAAGTGAAATAGTTGTTTCTGTTTTATTAACTTTGGTGCTTGGTGTACAACCTAGGACCTTGTTTATGCTAAGCATATTTTAGTAATAAGCGGTACCCCCAGCTCAAAGTTCATTAATTGCAACAGTTGTATATGGTCCTAACATCCTAAAATCTGTACTACCTTGTAGTTTATAGGAAATGTTTGCTGGTTTCTGCTCTGTCTTTTCATGAAATAGACATTTCACGTAAATGGAATCATATATTGTCTTTTGAACTGAGTCTCCTTCACTTAACATAATATTTTAGGGCTTCATCTCTGTTACTGCATTTATGAGAAATAGATTTTTTTTCTAAGAAATAAATTTTGTCATTTAACTTCAAACCTTTTTGAAGTGGGTTGTTTGTTAGTTTTTTCTTTTTAACTTTGTTATTTATGTTATGGCTGGCTCAGCCTGCCCTGGGGTTGGGGCTGGCACAGCATGTGGTGCTGGGAATCGAACTGCGGTTCCTGTGGTTGCCTAAGTTTACCTAAGCAGCAGTTTTAGACTGCTGAGCTATCTCACTGGCCCAGGTAGTTTGTTTTGAAACAAGATCTCTTTATAGAGTTCAGACCAACCTTAAACTTACATGTTGCCCAGGCTAGCCTCAAACTCATGGTGATTCTTCTGTGTCAGCCTCCTGAGTGCCGGGATTATAGGCATGTGCCATCATGCCCAGATGTAGTGGTTTTTTGTTTTTTTTTTTTTTGGTCTTTTTGAGACAGGGTCTCACTGTGCAGTTCAGGCCAGCCTTGAGCTCACTTTTGTAGCCCAGGATGTTCTCAAACTCCCACCGATCCTCCTACCTCAGCCTCCCAAGTGCTGGAATTACAGGCATGTGCCACCACGCCTGGCCCGATATAGTGAATTTTAAAACAACCCACTTTTCAGTTAAGAAAACTGAGGGTGGGCCGGCGAGATGGTTCAGTGGTCTAAAGCGCCTGCTTAGGAAAGCTCAGGCAACTGCAGGGACTGCAGTTCGATCTCCGGCACCACATGCTGCGCCAGCCCCACCACCAGGGCAGGCTGAGCCAGCCACAAAATAAATAAATAAAGAAACAAACAAACACAACAAGCAAACAAAGAAATAAAATAAAATTTAAAAAAAAAAAAAAAGAAAGAAAACTGAGGGTCAGGAAAGTTAGGAACCTAACTAATGTACACACAGCTCTGGCAAAGCCAGAATTGATCACAGAATTGTGACTCTATGCTTGCTTCTTAATGTCTTTTCTCCTTAGAAACACTACGCCTATTGGTGATGTTTGAGAGGTGGTGAGCTCCCCATCACCAGCCTTTCTAAGTAGAAGCTGGACTTGTCTGTGGGTGGATTGTAGCACCATGGTAATTGCAACCCTTCAGAGTTTCTCCTGGCAAGAGTTCTGCCAAGAAGTAGCTCTTACAGATAGCTGAGCTCTAGCTCCCATAGAACCTGCCCTGGAGTTCCAGGTCCCATACTGCCCACATAGATGCTAGTAGGGGAGGAAACTGAGAATGCTGGGGTCTGGCTGCTATTCTAACTTTGGAGGCTTCCTGCCTTCAGAGGCTCCTACAGCCTCTCATTTCAGAGCCACATTGTCATCAGCTTACTAACCAGGATGAGCAGAGCAGCAAAGCACATGGAGTGGTTCTAGGACATGAGCTCTGGGAAAGCAGCATAATGGTACACTTATGAGCCCAGGGTCTGACACTAGAGCACCTGGATCTGATCCTTGGCTTTGCCCCTTGTAGCTGTGTGACTCTGGCCAAGTTATCTTCCCAGCTGGGGTGATGCTGCAGGACCACCTGAAGGGTCATTGTGAGAAACTGGTGAGCTCTACACTTGTGAAGACTTAGTGCAGGTGCCCTCAGATTACTCGCACATTACTGCCTTAGGAGATACCAGGCTGCCTGCACTGCTGGCTGCACCTGGTGGGAACTTGTCCTTCCCTGCCCCAGCAGGGGGCATGACATGTGTTCTAAGGCTCTGGGACCAGTACTGTTGCCCTGTCTGGGAATCAAGCTGGGGCAATCCCACAGGGTGTCTGTCCACATCTGTCTTCTTTATCTGCTCTCCTCTGCTTATGAGGAAAACAACCTTGCTGCCCCATAGGGAGGCAGGTGGCAGGTATCTGCGCTCCTCATTCTAGGATGCCAGCCTGTGATCCTATCCATACTCCCACCCACCCCACTTTCTTCCATGCCTCATTCCTACCCCTTGCCACCAACCTCATTTCCCCTGGGAACTGGCTCCCTCTGTGTACCCTCACATCCTCATCCCAATGAAGAACTAAGACCAAATCAATCTACATAAGCAAAAAGGAGTTTGTTGGTAGATTCCTGGGAACCTACTAAATGGAATGTTCTGGATGTGCCACTGTAGGAGGGGCCAGGCTGGGTAGTTTATCCTTGCAGGTGACTGGTAACCAAAGGAGCTTCCTGGCCACGTTCCTGTCCTGATGCTGAGTAATGGGGCATCTGTGGTCCCAGGTCTGTTATGACATGTTACATGAGGGGGCCCAAGGGAATCCCTGCTGTATCTTGTCCAGAGGGGTGCAGGGCTTATAAACTTTTAGCTGCCTCTGTCAGGACAGAAGGGCCCCTTGCAAAGCTCTGGCCTCTGGTTTGGGCCTGGAGATGATTCTGCTAGGTGAAAACAGGATGTTTTACTTCAATCCTTTCATTCCCACAGATCTGGTCACCGACTTGGACTTCTCTCCCTTTGATGACTTCCTCCTGGCCACAGGCTCCACTGACAGGACGGTGAGTGGAGCCAGTTGGAGAAGTGGCTCATGTCCCTATACTAGTAAGGGGCCTTCTGTGCCTGTCAGTCCTCCCCCCTCACACACTCTGCTCTCTTCCTCCCCTGACAGGGGACACTGCATTACTGTCAGATGGGATGATGTGGGAGGGTGCAGGGGCTGGGCTGGGCAGAGCCTCTGTTCCTACTCATATGTCTTCTTTGCCATCCCCTGATCACATCTCAGGATCCTTCCTCTGGGTTCCCTCCTTCCCTTCTATGATACCAGATACACAGCTGTAGTTCTAGGCCCAAACAGTTGAGCCAGGTGAGATTCCCTGCCAGGCTTGAAGCTGTTACCTTATAGATCAACCTTATTCCAGCACAGGACCTCATTGGGGCCAGGGAGCCCTAACTAAGATAGACTGGCTGAAGGCAACAAGACCTCACAGTCCTGGGCCACAAGCCAGATCCTCTCTGCAGGTGAAGATCTGGAGGCTGCCAAATCCTGGCCAGGCTATGCCCTCAGTGCCTGGATTAGTGCTGGGTCCTCAAGAACTGCCAGTGGAAGTACTGCAGTTTCACCCCACTGTGGATGGCGTTCTGGTGACTGCAGCAGGCAGGGCTGTAAAGGTGTGGGATGCAACCAAGCAGCAGCCCCTGACAGGTAAGGCCACCTTGGCTTCCATTCCTGGAGCAGCCTCCATTTAGACAGCCCTTGTATTCCTTTTTCCTTTTTTAAAATTTTTTTATTTTATTATTATTTTTTTCCCTTCTATTTCTTGGTGATATTTTTAGTAACATGACTTCAAAACTACATACGAATACTGAGGTTGTAGCTTAGTATTACAGTGCTTACCCAGTGTATATACATGGTTATACGTGATTATAAACCTAGCTACTCAGGAAGCTAAAGCAGGAAGATCACAAGTTTAAGGCCAGCCTGGACAATTCAGTGAGCCTTTGCTTCAAAATAAAAAGTTAAGAAAAAGGGGCTGGGGAGATAGCTCAATGGAATAAGCACTTGCCTGGCAAGCACAGGGTCCTGAGTTCAGTCCCCAGTACTGCCAAAAAAAAAAAAGATTAAGAAAAAGGCCAGGGGCCAACGAGATATCTCAGCAGTGTAAGTGCCTGCTTAGGCAAGCTCAGGCACTGGGGTTTGATCCCCAGCACCACATGCTGTTCCAGCCCTATCCTGGGAGCACTGAGCCTCTCACTGAGACTGGGTGTGGTGGCGTATTCCTGTAATCCCAGCACTGGGGAGACTGAAAACAGAAGGATCACTATAAGTCTGAGCTGCGTAGTGAGACCTTGTACCAAATACATAAAAGAAAAAGACAAGGTGTGGTGTCAGCCCATGCCTGTAATCCTAGTACTTATTCCAGGTAAGCCGGTACTACACAGTGAGTTTGAAGTGACCATGGATTATACAGTGAGACCCTATCTTTAAAAAATAAAAAAAATTAAGAAAAAGGCTAATGGGTATCAGCTTAATGTGAAGCTGGCCTTAAGTTCCGCCCCTTAGGGCTGCAAAAAAAACAAAAAAAAATTTTTAAAGAATTTATTTTATTTTATTGTGTTTTAGTATGGGGTCTACAGGGTTTCACTACACAGATCAGACTGTTAGCCATTCTCTTGTTTTCAGCCTCCCAAGCACTGGGATTATAGGTGTACTATCACGCCCAGTCTCAGTTACCGTCTCAGTGCACCCTGTTGGTGGAGCTGGCATGGCATGCCAAGGATCGAACCCTGGTCCCGTGTCTACCTATGCAGATGCTTTAGTCCACTGAGCTATCTGGCTGGCCCTAGAAAAAAATTTTTAAAGAACATATCACACACTCTGCTCAGCGGTCTAAAGCGCCTGCTTAGGAAAATTTAGGCAACCATAGGGACCACAGTTCAATCCCTGGCACCACATGCTGCGCCAGCCCTACCCCCAGGGCAGACTGAGCTGGCTATACACAAATAAATAAGTAAATAAATAAATAAGGTTTTAAAAAACTTAAATTAGTGACCAGGCATGGTGGCGTACACCTGTAATCCCAGCACTTGGGAGGCTGAGGCAGGAGGATCGGTGTGAGTTCAAGACCAGCCTGGGCTACAAAAGTGAGCTCAATGGGCTGGTGAGATGGCTTAGTGGTCTAAAGCGCTAAAGCGCGTACATCGGGAAGTTTAGGCCACTGCAGGGACTGCAGCTCAATCCCATGTACCACATGCTGCGCCTCCCCCCACCCTCCAGGGAAGGCTGAGCTGACCATAACACAAACAAATATGTAATGTGGTTTAAGAAAATAAAATAAGCTTAAAAAAAAAAAAAAGTGAGCTCAAGGCCAGCCTGAACTGCATAGTGAGACCCTGTCTCAAAAAGGCCCCCCCCCAAAAAAAAATTAAATTAAATTAAAAAAAGAATGTATCAATGTTTGACAAGTCCATAGTGTCAGTTCTACACATATCCCATCCCTCTCCATTCTCCTTAGGTATCTCTCAAGTAATTTTTTTTTCCTGTTTTGTTTTTTTTTTCATTGTTGCAAATAACTTCCTTACACTGTTTCTAGTTCTTGTTCTTGTGCTTGTTCCTGTGCTTGTTCCTATTCCTGTTCCTTTTCCTGTTTCTCCTCCTCTTGTTTTGTCTTTTTGCGGCAGGTTTCATTATCTAATCTAGGCTGGCCTTAAACTCACTTTGTAGCCCAGGCTATGGCCTCAAACTCAAAGCAGTCCTCCTGGGTCAGCTCCTTGAGTGCTAGGATTACAGGCATGTGCCACCATGCCAGGCCACACTCACTTCTTCAAACTGTTTTCAACAGTGAAAACAAACTATTGATTCCCTACTCTGGAGAATTTCTCCTGAAAAGCAATCCTCCCACATGTGCATGTTTTTCCTCATAGAAAAGGTCATAGCACAGGGTCAGATTCCTCAGTATTTGAAAGGGTTAATTATTCATATCTGACTTGCAGCTGAGCTCTGTGGTGTACTTTGATGACATCACATGGTCCTCTTTTTAGAGGGTCCTCCTTGATCTACCTGTTCGCTTTGGAGGTAAAGACACGGAGTTGAAGGACATACTTGCCCCAGATGGCTGTGCAGTGTTTGGGGATGTTTCGCTTTTCATGAAGTTCTGGGCTCTCCCCTAAAAGACCCATTAGCATAACCATAGTCCTAGGGAGCCCTTTCTGATATTCTAGCTAATAAGAATTTAGACAGTGCCCACCATGGAGTCATCTTGTGCTACAGGGGATGAGAGATATGAAATATCTATGGAACCAACTTGACTTTGAAGCAGAGGTGAAGGTGACTAGATCTTCTGTCCACATTGGGAGTGACCCCAGCTTTAACAACCACTTCTCAGGCTATTCCTGTGTCTGGCCCTGAAGGTTTCAGACCTCCTTTTCACATCTCTCTACAGTTCCTGTAGTACAGACTGGGCTTAGGAGTTTATATAACTTGGGCAAGGCCATGCTGTATATGGCAGAGTTGGGATCTGTCCCATAGGAGTGACCCTTGCTACAGTGATCATCTATTGCTTTGGAAGAAATTATCCCCTAATATAGGAGCATTTCATAGTGCCTGAGGGACAGGAGTGTGGAGGTGGCCAAGCTGGAGGTTCTGTCTCAGGGATCCTTCCAGAGTGCCGTCATCTAAGGCTTGGCTGGGGCTGGGGAAGCTGTATCTAGGATGGGATTCACTCACTGGCCTCAGACAGGGAGCAAGTGAGAGGGTACACAGAGGGCAGATAATCTTTGTTAGAAGTGAGTCATTAAGTCCTGCTCACAGTTGTGAATGGAAGTTTGTTAGTTTCCTAGGAAGAACCATAATAGAGACTTGTCTTCTCATAATTCTGGAGGTTAGAAGCTCAAGATCAAGATATGCGCAGGGCTGACTCCTCCTGAGGCCAAGGCAAGATCTTCTCCCAGCTTCTGTGACCTCAGGTCCTCTACTTGTGAGTGACTGTCGTCTCTCTACTTCTTTGTGTCACCTTCCATATGCGTATGTGTGCTTTTCCTTTTTGGTACTAGAGATTGAATCTAGGGCCTTACACACATGGTAGGCAAGTGCTCCAACACATGAGAGGCTTCCTCAACCCTTTTTTTTTCTGTGCCAGAGATTGGACTCAGGACCTTACACTTGCAAAGCAGGTGTTTATGCTGCCAAGCTATCTCAGCTCTTAGCCCTTTTAAAAAATTATTTTGTTTGAGAGTCATTCTCACAGTGTAGTTCAGGCTGGCCTCTAACTCAAAATTATTTTGAAACAGGGTCTTACTAAGTTGCCAGGCTGATCCTTCTGCCATAGCCTTCTATGTAGCTGGGATTATGGACATGTATGTCTATGCATGACTTATCTCTGTTTCAATTTCATTTTTTCATATGGATATAAGTCATGGGCTTCATGCATTTTAAGCATGCACTGTACCGCTTACCTACACCTCTAAACCCTGGAGAAACTCTTTCCAAATAGGGTCACCGTCACAGAACCTAGAAGTTAGAACTTAAACATCTTTTTTGGGGAGGGGGCATAATTCCCTCTGACAGAAGCAGTTTCAGAGAACACATGGACTTACTTCCAAACACCAGCATGATGGATTGGGGAGCAGAGATGACAGATGCAGAAGGCAGGGTGGGATGGCAAATGAGTGAAAATCAGCCTGGATTTGGGACTGGGGGACACAGAGTAGGGAGCCATGAAAGGTTGTATAGAGATCTGGCCTGACAAGTCCAGGGTTGAAGATCAAAGCCTGAGGGGTCAGGCTGCTGCTGCTGCACCCACTGCCTCTTGGCTGAGAGGAACCTGTGCTGCCTTTGCCCCAAGAATTACCTGAGGTAGGCCTGACCTCACTTCTCTGGTACTCTCATCATCTGGGGCCTGACCTTAGCTACTTCCCCACAGAGCTGGCAGCCCATGGGGACCTAGTGCAGTGCGCTGTCTGGAGCTGGGACGGAGCCCTTGTGGGCACTGCGTGCAAGGTAAGTAGTCAACGAGAGTGTGCTGAACTCTACCTGGGGCCAGTTCAGGCCTCGTGTCTGGCACTATACCCTCATGGGGCCAGAGAGTACTGAGGCCAGGATGGGCATCTGTGAGCTGTACACCTCAGCTGGGGCCTTATTAACCGGGGGCCTGAGGAGAGCCCCAATGCTGCCCCTTGTTGCTTCCTGATCTGCCATTTGACTTCATCCCCACCTTCAGTTAGCCCCAAGCATCTAGTTTGCTCAAACAGCCTTCCTCCCACTGCTGCTCATGGTCATCAGTGTCCTTATACAGGGCACTGGGCCTGCTGTGTATTGGTAGGGCAGCTCACTTTGATGAGGGATAGTGCTGATGAGAAGATGCTTGTGCTTGTGACCTCTCAGAGAGATGGTGAGGGCAGGAGCTATGATCCTGGGGATGAAGCAGGCAGAGCTCTGAAGAAAGAGATGATCCTGGGGATGAAGCAGGCAGAGCAAGCCTGCTGGGTAGAAGAAGCTGCTGATGCAAACACCTAGTTATACACCTGGGTTGTTGTACTTGGAGAGACTGGTACTGAGGCCTTACATGTAAAGGTTGTGGTTATTGCCAGACAGGGCCAGTGGTGACATGAGGTAAAAAGATTTGCACTTGAAACACTTCTATGGCTGCCTTGTGGACAGAGCATGGCAGGGATGGATAGTGTCTAAAGTCACATGTGGGCTGGGCATTCCAGGCTCATGCCAGTAATCCTAGTGCTCTGCAAGGCTGAAGCAGGAGGATTATAATTGGGCAGTTACCCAGCCTGGACAACTTAATGAATTGTGACTTCATCAGTCACTGTCTTAAAATACTTTTTTTTAAAGGGCTGGAGAAACAGTTCAATACAAAGATTCTGGGTTCAATCTCTATTACTCTCCCCAAATGGATGTAGAACAGCCTTGGGGGGATAGGAAGAGGTTTTCTTTAGTTAGGGGGACTTGAAATACAGGTGAGGGTGAAGATGGGAGACCCTGGGACGGAGAGAGCTGAACCCTTATTGGTGAATTGGGTGTGAGGAGTGGGTGCTTAGAACTGGTCCTTGGCTCCAGTGCCAGCCCCATGTGGAGAAGATTCTGGGGCTGGGGAGAGGACATCTATCTGGTGTGAATGTTTCAGGCAGGGCTGTTCCCTAGGGAGTTGTAGGTGTGTTGAGCTCGGGTACCTGGAGACATCCCAGCAGAGGTATCACTTGCATCTGTGGAAGGTGGAGGGGTGGGTGTGGTTTGTGCTCAGGGAGGAAGGATCATAGTTTGCCAGGAGAAAGTATGAAATGTATAGCTAAGGCGAGGTTAGAATGTGAAACGTAGGACAAAGGGTTCCCCCGAGCAGGCTTGGGTGATACCTTTAGGACCATGTTTATACTGCGTTGAGCCTGAGAACACCAGTGTAGAATGGTTGAGAGGTAAAGAAGTAGAGCTGGAGAGAAGAAGGGGAGAGGTCCTCAGGGGAGGGGAAAGATGGGGTCCTAATGGAATCAGGGAGTGGCCAGTTGTGGACACCCCTAGGTACACGCTTTACACACTCAGAGGGGTCCTATTTCAATGTTCTTTTCTCTTTTTGTAAGGTACATTTATCAAGGTGGGGCTTGGGGGGGGTAGTTTTTTATTTTTATTTTTATTTTTTGTCTTTTTGAGACAGGGTCTCACTATGCAGTTCAGGCTGGCCTTGAGCTCACTTTTGTAGCCCAGGCTGGTCTCGAACTCACACCAATCCTCCTGCCTCAGCCTCCCAAGTACTGGGATTACAGGTGTGTGCCACCATGCCCAGCTATTTTTTTAAAATTTATTTTTATTTATTTATTTATTTGCATTTTCTAGGGAAGGGTCTACAGGGTGTTCAAGGTCTTACTACTAGATTGGACTCATAGTGATATGCCTGTTTACAGCCTCCCAAGAGCTGGGATTACAGGCATGCACCACCACGCCAGTCTCAATTGCCCGTCTCAGTGTGCCCTGGGGGTGGGGCTGGCACAGTAGGCTGGGAACTCCCTGTCCTTGCGCCTACTTGCAGGTGTTTTAATCCTCTGAGCAATTTGACCAGGCCTTTGGGGCGCAGGGGGTTTGATCTTGGTTTTTTTTGAGAGAAAGTCTGGATTTGAAGTCCAAGCTTGCCTTGATCTTACTATGTAGGACAGGATGGCCTTGAACTTGCAGCAATCCTCCTGCCTCAACTTTCTGACTATTGGGATTACAGGCATATACCATGAAGTCTGGCAGCTTTTACCTGATATTGTTTATTAAGCAAAAGTTTCCAAAACTCTGAGGGTTAAGTAATAAATGGGAACTTCCATGAATCTGGTGGAATGGGAACAGCAGAGAAAGGGCCTCTCCAAGATGCGGTGTCCAAATACTGCAGTATGGGAAGAGAAGAAGTAAAGAAGTGGGTCCTCAGGAACCAGTAAAGATCTGAAGCAAAAAATGAAGCTCATGGGGAGAGTAAAGACAGACTTCATGGAAGAAGGAAGTGGCAGGCAATACTTTGTCCCTGAGCCCTCATTCGCTGAGGGAACGGGATGACTTGACCCTGTACACACAGAGTAACTACTAGGGAACCTCCCATGGAGAAATGCACCAATGGAAGAAGCCGTGGGCACAGTAGACTGCAGTGGCTGGTGAGTCATTCAGGTTCAGACATCCCCCAGGAGAGGGCTATTGGCCAGTCAGATCTTTGAGAGGAGCCAGCTGAGCTCAGAACTCAGAACATCAGCAGACTGACTCCGTCTGGTGGCTGCTAGTTTCACAGTAAGTGGAAACTGAAGTCAGCAGTAGGTCAGGGAGCTGAGTTAAGACTATCAGGAGGCATGTGGAGTGTTGTAGGTTAAACAAATTGGATTCCAGCCTCAGCCAGAAGCCAGCCTGAACTTCAGTGGAACTAAAGGTGAAGGCTTGCTGGAATTATGTATGACCCAGCTGTAAACCTACAGCTGGCTTACTAAGTTAATCAGTGCAGATCTGGACTCTCTCTGCTCATTTTGTCTACCAGTGAGAGCAGAGACAACCCTTGAAGTGGACTTTTTTTCTCTTTTGTTTTTTCTGGATTGTTTGCTTTTGTTTTTATATGACTGTGAACATTGTTTTTTTGTTGTTCTGTTCTGTCTTTGTTTTTATTTCTTCCTTCTCTTCTGCCTCTGTTCACCAGTTTCCCAGTATATATAACCTTCCTTTGTCCTCTAGTCTTGTTTCCAATCTCTTCCTTTTGTTCTGTTTCTCTATTTTCCTCCCAACCTCTTTTAAGGATTAATTTTTTTTTTTCCTGTACCAGGGATCTAACTCAGGACCTTGCATTTGCCAGGCAGGCACTTGTGCCCCTGAGCTATCTCCCTGGCCATCTCCCAACCTCTTTTACATTTTCTCTCCTGAGAGCAAAAATCACCACACTGGGGGCATATTTACTATACGTAATTATCTTAGATTTTTAGATTTTTTTAATATAACAAATCTAGTTCATATGATTAAAAGTGGCAAATTAATACTTTCCATAGTTTGTCATTTTCTAGTCTCTGTTTGAGGCTATTATTACTGAATGTTGTACTAAGGTGATGTAATTATTCTAATCAGTTGTTCTTCCTGGTATGCCAAGATTGAGATTGCCTCAGGGTCATAAAAAATACTATAGCCCAGTGCCACAGAACCAGGGGCTATCCCCAAAAGGTAGTAGCTTTTCATCCCTAATAAATTGAGGAGGTAGGATCTTGCAATAGACTCAAAGCCAAAAAGCTAATACCTGAAAGACATCTCTGAGAAGTAGTCATTTCCTAAGAGTTCTAAAGAATAGCAGTAAGGGTGCTTCCCATTAACAGTTATAAGCATCAACTCAAGAATTAAACTAAAAACAAAACAAAACAAAATAGAAAAATGAATACCACACAAAAAACAAAAAGAAAATAAGCAAACACTTAAGATACAACCTCAGATTTCCAGTTCATCAAAGACAAACCCAGGGGACAATGAGGTAGAACAATTTGAAAGCCACCCACAGGCACTGTCTGAAGTGGTAATAGTAGAAGTAATAATGCAAAGGAATGAGGCTCTAGGGGGAAACATCCAATTAGATATAATTTCTTAGACAACTAAAAAGATGGTAGATGGTAACCATAATGAAAGAGATGCATAGTGATTCTAGAAAAGATTCAGGGGGAAAAAAGCTTAGGAAAATGATGGAAAACACTAATGCCTAGCATTAGAAAGAAGTGGAATCCATGTAGCAGATTCAGGAGCTTAAAAATTCCATGGAGGGGCCGGCGAGATGGTTCAGTGGTCTAAAGCGCCTGCTTAGGAAAGCTCAGGCAACTGCAGGGACTGCGGTTCGATCCCCGGCACCACATGCTGCGCCAGCGCCACCACCAGGGCAGGCTGAGCCAGCCACAAAATAAATAAATAAAGAACCAAACAAACACAACAAGCAAACAAACAAATAAATAAATAATTGAAAAAAAAAAAAAAATTCCATGGAATGTTTGCACAGCAGAATGAGCCAATGTGAGGCCAGGATATCAGATACAGAAGACAGGATTGCAGTTAATAAACATGAAAAGACAGAAGGATTTTTGTTGTTTTGTTTTTTTGAGATAGGATTTCAAAGTGTAATCTAGATTGGCCTTGAACTCACTGTGTAGCCCAGGCTGGCTTTAAACTTTAGTAATCCTCCTGCCTCAGCCTCCTGAGTGCTGTGATTACAAGTGTACACCACCATGCTTGGCAAGATTTCTTAAAAGTACCAAGGAACCATGAAAAGTTGCTCCAACAGCTGGCATATGATGCAAAGAAGAATAACATAAGATTGATCATAGTCAGGCCAGGGAGATAGCTCAGGGGCACAAGTGCCTGCCTGGCAAGTGCAAGGTCCTGAGTTCGATCTCTGGTTCCAGAAAAAAAAAAAAAAAAAAAGCAGGAGATAGCACAAACAACATAAAAAAAATCTTTTGACAGAAGTAATAGCAGACAACTTTCCAAGTGTGGTTAAAGAACCTGACATACAACTAAGTGAGGCATTTCATCAATTAGCCATGATGAAAAAATACACAAAGTCATGTAATAGTCAAGATTCCTGAAGTTCACCATGAGAAAAGACTATTAAAAACTGTTAGAGAAAAGAAACAAATCATTTATAAAGGGAAGCACATCAGAATCACATTGGACTTTTCAACATAAACCCTTAAGTCAAAGAGAGCTTGAAGTGAACTATTTTGAGCCCTAAAATAAAACAGCTCCAACCAAGATTGATGTACCTCAAAGACAAAACAGTCTTCCCAAACTAAAGGACTGATAAGATACTTCCATGACAACACCTGAGGCAATTTATGAACACCAAGCCAGCACTCCAAAATGTTCTGCAAGACATTCTAAATAGAGATCACAAAGTCTACACTCCATGAACCCCCAAGAAAATGAAACCACCAGGCAAGGCAAACAGTTAAACTGAGAGGCAAAAAGGGAAC
>PVKN010006891.1:0-27630 GCA_004027915.1 Capromys pilorides
CAAAAAATAATCCCTCTCCAGGTCTGTTTTTATCAAATATAATTTCTTTCCATTCATTTTTCCAAACAAATTAATAAAAATAAATAGGTACTAAACAAAAGTCTCTCATGAAATTTTCTTGTAACAAAGCATTTCAGTATTTTTGAATACAGTATTGAAAATGATGTCTGCACTTCACTTAGGTCACTTTTACTTTATAATCAATCTCGTATCTTTAAAGTCTATACTGTAGGGGCTGGGGAGATAGCTCAGTGGAATGAGTACTCGCCTGGCAAGCACAAGGTCCTGAGTTTGATCCCTGGTACCAACAAATAAAAAATTTAAAAAATAAAGTCTATATCAGAAATAAAATGTATCTGTAATTATTTTTCCAACCAGCATATACGTTTCCCTGTTCATTTCAAAAACAAAAGTATGGCAGGGTCAACGAGGCACAATCATCTCAACATAGAGAAAATTTTTAGAACTGAATTTAGCTTTTAAGAATCAAAGTGATTTTTAGAGCCAGACTTGGTGGTGCGTACCAACAGTCCCAGGTACTCAGCAGGTTGAGCTAGAGCAAACTGGAGCCCCAGCGTTGTAGGCCTGCCTGGCAACAGTGTCAGACCCTATCTCAAAAAAACAAGCCAACAAGCAAATGTTTTCTAGCTTTTCACTGTATTTCTTCTAGCTAGTAATCTATTTGCACACAAAGGAAAAAACAGTGCTCCCTAACAGACACCTAATACTTTGTGTCCTTATAATCTCCAAAATACTAAATATGACAAAGAACACAAGCAATTGTTTATAAAATTTAAAGTATGTGAAAATTAAGACTAAAAAACTACCAGCTACCAATACCACATCAGTACATACTAAGTCACAAAAACTTTAAAATACTAAAAATTAAAAAGGAGTGATTAAAAACTATGTTAAGGCAGTACTCTATCTCTGGATATGTAGCTAGCATCTTAAATGAGCAACATAAACTCTCCCAAAGATAAGCTAACAAATCCTCGGGAGCGAGGGAGCCAGGAGGATGCACGGTGGTCTCTGCTGCTCCTCCCTGTTCTCTCTTGAGTCCTCAGCTGCCTCTGCTCTCCTCGTTTTGCCTGTGGGCCAAGATGCTGGGCAATTCCCCTTCACCCAGCCTAACTAAGACAAAAAAAAAAAAAAAAAGTTTTGCTGTTCCCTTACGTTAGTTGACAAAGCTAGGTACTTAAGTACTCAATAAAAACCAAGTGAGGCCAAGCCTCATAGAAACAGGTATACTTGCAAAGCACAGGGCTAGGAGCAGCTCCAAACCTGGCCACACTAGATCATGCGGTGACAGGAGCAAGGCCTGGGCCTGGCCTTCATCTGGGCCTGTAAGCAGAGCCAGGGCCTCCCTCTAAAGGCAGGCTTCAGGCCAACTACTTTGGTCCCACTTTGCAATCTTCACCCCTTAGAGTCCTCCCACAGAGATATGATTTCTGATCTAAGGCACAAGGTTAAAACACCGCTCACCACTAGGTGCAGCCCAGGAGGAACACAGGTCCTCTCTGCCCTGGTTTTCACCTCCACTACTCGCTACAACACTGTTTTCCAAATGAAATATAATGCAAGCCAAATGTGCAATTTTCAATTTTCTACTAAAAGGAAACAAATGAAATTGATTTTTAAAAGATGTTTTATTTAATCAAATAACAAGCAAACACCCAAGAGCAGCGCTTTCTTTTCTTGTAGCTTCCAAAAGAAAAAACATCTTTGACAAAATTAAACCTTTAAGTGTTTTCAACTGTTAACAGAAAATAAAAACAGAAAGGCACACAGGAAAGACATAACTAAAAGAAAACTGAAACAGAACTATAGAATTTTGTCACTAAAAAAATTAATGATGTTACTAAGCAAATCATTTTGCAAAAGGAGACGCTGGAATCCGGAGTTTAAACAACTTACCAGAGAGGAACGGATACTAGATCTAATCTAAAGCCGAAACAGAAAAGCGCATGATTACTGCGGAGCATTTACCTTACCTGCACATCGGGACGCTGACTGCTCCTCTGTGAAGCAAATAGACAGTCCCTAGGGTCCACCTGGAGGGAAGACTGCGAAGGCAGAGATCGCGAGCCGGCACCTTGGCTGAAATTGCCTTGCAAACTTTTCGAGCCGTCCTCCACAGACTCACTCAGATTGATGACTGAGTCTCTAATATTTGAGATGATCTCATTATTTTCAGCCAGCAAACGCTCCAAATGGTCTATCTTTTCTTGCAACATTGAGAGCTGGCCCTACAATAAAAAAGAAAAGGGCAGCTATATGAAACACTAATACAGCTCTGCTGAGCTGCATGTTTTTCCTCAGTATGTGGCTGCCCTGCCCTCTTGGGCAGCCACTCACCCATTGTTTTCTACTTTTTTAAGTGAGATCACAAGTAGCATAAATACTGCAGGACTGAAATACCAAACACACAGCAGAAAATCTCCACAGCTTCAATCACTGTTTAATCATATTTTTAAATGTGCCCCAAAAGAAACAAAAATATTTGGAGATTTATTTTTATAATTTCCCAATATGAAAAGCATACAAATCTTCCAAGAGATCTTTAGGTCTCTGGAATCCCTAACTACAACAGGATATTACATTTAAGCATGAAATAATAAATGCAAATTGGATTGATCTGAGTTACAAGGGTCAAAAAGGATGAACCTGACAGAGATCATCTTTTCACCCCAACCTGTTAACACTAGCAGACCATCCTAGGTAAGAAGTATTACGTACAGAAAAATCAGTTTATCAGCTCTTAATTAGACGTAAACAGGAGCATGCCCCAAGTGTGGCATGCAACAGCTGTCACAATGCTGAGTGACTTTCTGCTGTTTAATTGACCCCAGCATTAAGAAGCTGGCTGTTTCCGTAACACACAAGCTTCTTTTACACATTGGAAAACCTCAGCTTAAGAGAGCAAAGGCAACCTTTGCCCTTTCACATGGACATCTTGGGTTCCCAGTAGACTGTAGGTGCTCATCTACTTGTCAAATGGACCCCAGGTCTCCGGAGCACAACAGGAATTCTTTAGTGAATACTGACTACATCAGGAATAATACATGCTAAGAAGACAGATGTGCCTAAGGTATAGCCCCTTGGCTTCAAATACACAACACTGCACTCTACACAACAGTCTCACCTCTACATCACTAGGTTTAAAAATAGACATCTACATGGCAGACAAACACTCCAGTTATCTATCTCTAGGAAATAAAAGGAAGGCAAAAAAAAAAAGGGTGCAGGGGGAAGAAAAAAATATCTACACGGTCAAACATAAGAGACTGGTCAAATGGTCAACCTATATAATGAAATGGTCTTTAGTTACTAAAACTTTAGACATATACGTGTTGTAAAAAGAAAGGCATCCTCAGAAGACAAATTGGAGAGATTTTAAAATAGAATATATGAGAAAAGTGATGTGCAGACATAACTCAAAACAATACATACATATCAGAATGGCTAAAAACAAAGAGACGTAAACAGGAGCATGCCCCAAGTGTGGCATCCAATGGCTGTCACAATGCTGAGTGACTTTCTGCTGTTTAATTAACTGTGTAATTATACTCTTCTTTTTTAAGCCTATTTTTAATATCTGTTGATTTTGTAATGGGAAAGGTATAAGAATTACACTTACAGGTTACTGGTCAGCTCAGAAAGGGGAAGGACAGAAGCTATTAGGCTGAGATCTTCTGAGACTAAAGGTCAGTCATCTGAGCAAACTATACCAATGTGAGGAGCCAACAAAAGAACTGCAGAATTTTTAAAAACATAGTCAAAAGTGTGTCAGACCTAGTCCTTGAAGGCTGTTGTCACTCTCTGGTGGAGCAGTGTGTCACCACAAGGTATACCTCTGAACACACACACAGGAAGTGGGAGGTTTTTAGCACAGGTCTTTCCCAGCAAGATAAGCCCTATTTTCTCTACTGATAAACAAGAGACATCTGAAAATGGTACACAAAGGAAATTTGAGGGGAGTTCAGCCAACAGAGAAGCTGGCTGACCTATGAGGGTTTCACATCAGAAAGCAGTTAGGCAGCATCACAGCATAAACTCTTCTGTACAGGCACACACCATCTTGGTCATGAGCGGTTCTCCACGCTAAGACCAAAGGGAAGGGTCTCTCACATAACCCGAAGTTCAGCTCAGAGGTGCAGAGAGATTCGACATTCAGGTCCACAGCTAACTAATCCATATACCTATATCTTTCTAAACAGACATGCTCTCAAAGGCTGACTAGAACAAGGAAGAGGAAAACCATCATTGTTATCACAACATCACAGACTGCGGCTTTCTGAAATCATTTCTGATAGATTCTGTTGAATTTTCCAATACTGAAGATACAAATCTCCTTCAGTGTTATAATTTCTACTACAGCAGGTAACAGGAAATCAAGTTGTTCTTCCAAACCAAATTAGACCCCATGAATTTTTACCTTTAGTAAAGGTATACATCTCTAGAAATTAAAACTTTATAGTCTAAAATATCATCTCAGAGCTTCTAAAAATGTCATTTTATCTCATACTCACAGCATTGTATCATTACAATTTTAACACATGAATATACTTCTCTAAATATTTCTATATTGTGGGGGCGAAGCATTTTTGGAATCAAACTGCCTATAGCTCAACAATCACTCTCTGAGAAAAAGAAGGGGCTCTCTCCTAGGAGTATTTTACCTATTGGTCCATAACTTACGGCTACTATTGGTCATAACTTAGGGATATCACTCAAAATCAACATTACAAGATGTTTTAAGAGGGGATCCTAAAGATGGACTTTCACCTCACCATACCTATAAAGACACAATGACTGATCACACCTGAAATGGTATACTGAGTTAAGTGCATAGAAAATTGTGGCCCAGTGAACTGTCACCCATCATGATCTAATGAGAATCAGTTTCTAATCCATGTTATGTAGTGAAATAAAAGTCTCCCTCTAAACAGCTTAAGTTTTTGACATACACCCGGTAAGCGAGTCCTATGCCTACAAAGAGAGGAGAGGAGCAACCCTAAAATTATGCCCCTGTAGTCTGCATTAAAGAAACAACCATAGATGGTGCTTCATTTATGCTGATAAGTCCAAGACTACTGATAGTAACATTGAAAAAGACCATTTTCTGTAAGGCAAGAAAATCACTGGTGAGAAAACTGCTTTATTCCTTGATTTGCTAATCAGTTCTATAGAGAGGCCTCGAGCTGCACTGCTGAGGAGTTGGGGGGGGAAGGTCATATTTGATTTTCTCTGCTAATGGAGAAAAGAAAAGCGGAACAAAAAAAATCACAGATATCAAAGACATCTGAGAGCAAATTTAGGGTCTACTCCGAGGAAGAATAGGATCAGTATCCACTCAGTGCTATGAACAAAATCAATGACTCTGTATCTGCAGCTAAATCTAAACTTATTACCTAATTATTTGCCCGAGGGAGGACACCAGCTGCCGGGGACCGCAGCCACTGTAATCACTCAAGCACAGCTGAATTTGCACATCTCCTTCCTGCTTGTTACAAATGAAAAACTGTCTCTTCCTCCTCCCCTCCCCAAAGGCCTACGCTGAATTCCAGTCTCATCTCTGAACTGCTCCAAGGCTTTGTTCTTTTCATTAAGCCCCTTCAATACTGCTCCATCAAATGTCCCTTCCAAAACAATTCATTCTCAGCAGGGTAACGTGTTCTATTATGGCTAACTATTATTCACTCTCATAGGTCAAAAATAATCAAACAGCACCAGTTTTATACTATATGAACCACACATTGCATTGTACAACACTATAGCCTAAGTTTTTAAAAGTCAGTCAAGCTCCTATCTCTAACCCCAGCAGGTGGTAGATTCGGAGTGTCAACTTGACTGAGCTAAAGGACCCACGTAGCTGCTAGAGCTCTGACTCTTCTCAATGCTTTAGCAGGCACTGAGGCCCCTTTCCTGCTCTGCTGAAAGAGAAAGCCACGTGGACGGCATGGTTAGCCTGACTGGGCTTGCCCAGGTGTGCCTGCGAGGGTGTCATCACAGGAGTGTGGTGAGTCACTGGACTGTGTGGGTAAGCCTGCCTGTGGAGGCAGGCACCATCCAAGCGGCAAGAGGCCTGGGTGAACACAAAGGCAGACAAAAGGCCAAGTTCACCCTCGCCACCAGAGCCAGCACACCCTTCTCCTGTCTCTGGAAGTCACAACTCCAGCTTCTTGGGTCTTGCACCACACAGCTCCCACCAGCAGCTCCCAAGACTCAAGCCTTTGGCTTCAGCCTGAACACTGCACTATCAGCTGCCCTGGTGCAGAGGCTGCAGAAAGACCCGGGCCACACTGCCAGGTTCTTGGGTTCTTCAGCCTCCCAGAACCCGCTGTGGGCCTTTCTGGCCTCCACATAACCCCATAAACCAGTTCTCCCCACAAAGCCTGCCTGTCTGTCTGTCTGTCTCTCTCCACAGTTCTTCTAATTATATATCCTGGCAAAAGTACGCCCCATCTCTAGCAGGGTCCCGCCCTCTTTGTGGCCATCCTAGGACTATAGCGTCCCCCTCATTGTTCTTCCTCCTTTACAGGCTGCCATCCATTCACCTGCCCATCCCCATCAGTGTCTGTGCACCACACCACCAAAACTGCCCTTGTGATGTCACCAGAGCCTTCCTCACCTCAAGCCTGATGAAAAGCACTGTGCCCTGACCTTACTCTTCTCCTGAGGAGAGTGGGGTGCCGTGGAGCGGGCCTTCCTCTGCTCATCCCCCGGACAGCTCGCCCTTGGCGTCCCCCTGCCTACTGCTCATCGGTCTCCTTCCTGCCTCCTTCTCTCTTTGCCCTCCAAACGGCGCAGAGCCTCGGTGAGCCCCTGCACCCTGCACCTCCCTGCACAATCTGATATGCTCTCATCCACTCGGTGATTCAAATTCCACGTTGGTACTGATGTCTCCCATGCTTACACCTCTGGCTGGAACCTCTCCTATGAGAAACAAATCCCTATATTCAAATGGCTACCTGAGGTCTCTGTTTGAGCTTCAAACTTAAGTCCAAGACACATCCTTCTCCAATGTCACTTCTAACTCGCCACTAGGTGGGTGCCTTCCTCCCTCCCAATGCTCACCGCCCCCCAGCCCATCTGAAGCTTTCTCTACTCAACCTCGAAATGCTCATAAGTCAGCCTGCCTCTCCCTCTAGACTGCTGGCACCTACTCCAGGGCATGAACCATTCTCTCTGAGCCTAGTGCCACAGGTGCTGCTTGGATTGCCCACTTCCATGTTCAAGTCCTTCACCCCTGTGCTACTCAGCTGCCATACCTATCTTAGCACCTACTGCTGGTTTCTTGTTGCACTTAGAATAAAATCACAACATCTACCAACAGGATACACCAGTCACGCATTTGCTCTGGATCAATAAGGCTGGCTGGCGCTCTTTCTCTCCCCTTTACCCTTTCCCCCTCCTCTCTCTTCCTTCTTCCCTCTCCTCTCTCCCTCTCTTCTCTCTCCCCACTTAGCTTCTCCTGGCTTCCCAGTTCCATGCCAGCTCCTCCTCCTCCCCACCTCAACTCAGCATCTTCGCATATTTGCTGTTTATACCCCTCCAACTTTCACCCACAGCCACCTCTGCAGTCTTCCCAGTCACCCTGTCCCAAATGCAGGGACTACTACTCACTAGCTCCTGCAGCATCATTACATTACCATCTCTTTTATTCATGTACTGTGTCGCGCTTTGCATTACCAAAAGAATTTCTATGTGGAGAAGCAGCACCACAGCTATTTTATCCTTCCTCATACCCTACTGCCTAACCTAGTGCCTGGCGCACAGGAGGACCTCAAACATGCTCAGGAAGAAATAAAGAGAAGAAACAAACACAGTGTGCAACAGTACTGAAGTATTACATTTATTTTTGGCACATCACTCTATCTCCAAAAACTTCAAAAAATATATAAAATACAATTTTTAAGAAATAATGTTTTAAATCTTCAACCTATATCCCCTAAAATTGTAAGAATGGACAGTCTCAAATATTAAGGTGGTCTTTATGGAATCTCTAAAAAATGATAAGAGAGTTGGATCTGCAGATGGCCAGAGAATGACAATCATAACCGCATGAGGAGGAAGGGATACAAGCTTTCCTTCCTGAGGTGAAGAACAGGGTTCAACCAAGTCTTCAATTTTCACTAACCACAGATTAATGAGTCATGAAACGCTATGATTTCACCTGGAAGTTTGGAAGAAGAACCTCAAGACAATTCAGGAATAGCTGCACTCAGTCCATCAGGTTTCTGGTTAAGAGAATTTTCCAAAGCGGTCTATCACCTGTTCACGGCACATGCCAAAAAGAATGCTCAGAAGGAACAAACTTTACAGACAGGTTTGCAGTAGGCATGTGAGACTCTCAGCCGACCTATCTCGTTAGTATTTCGCATATACTTTTCATCCTTCAAATCTACTTTCCTTAGACCCAGCGTATCATTCCCCAGCATCAAGATCTTTCTATACTGACTCTGCCACTGAACATGTCTAAAAGTAATAGCCAAGAATGATCACTTTTATTGACTTTCTTCACCAGAAGAAGGTAAAGACATTTTAGCTAAATGGCTAAGATTTTTTTTCCAATACACTAAGTCTGACAAAGTGAGTCTTATACAGTATACTTGTGAAGGTTTCACAACTCAAAAGCTTGTGAGTTGGGATTTAACATTACCAGGGATTGAACCCAGGGTCTTCTTACTGGGCCAAGTCTCCAGCCCTTTCTCAAATTTTTCTTTTGAGACAGTCTCCCTAAGTCATCGAGTTGCCCAGGCTAGGCTTAAACTTGCAGTCCTCCTGCCTCAGCCTCCCAGAGTTCCAGGATTACAGTTGTGCACCACCACACCTGGCTGGTTCATAGTGTGTTCCAACCCCAGCTCTACCACTTTCTAGGTCATAGCTAAGTGACTGAGGAAACAACGTAGCTTTTCTGAGCTTCAGTTTCTTTATAGGCAACACATAAAGGCTACTACCCACTACCTCAAATGGGTCTGCAAGAACCTAGCACAAGACCTGTCATCCAAAAAACATTCAAGAAGTATGATTATAGCTGTGTAGTAAATAAAAGAATGACTTTCTAAAAATTACCTTGGGATACAGTATGCACCAGCAGAAACAGTATGTATCAACTATGATAAGTGCAGAATCCAAAGCCACTCCCGGCTGTAGGACTTAATGGCTAGGCAGCTTGGACAGGTTACAGATAACTTCTCTGAGTCTCAGTTTTCTCATCCATAAAATGGGAACAATCAATAATCCACAGGATTGTTACAATGATTAAATCAGTACACACAAATCAATTCATATAGTATCTGCTAAGGTAGCAGAATCATGCCTACTAAAAGCTGGCCCTGAACTAATCCCTGAAATCTATAAATAGTTACCTAATTCAGCAAAAGGAACTTCGCTAATGTGATTAATTCAAGATTTTTTTTTTTTTTTTTTTTTGTGATAAGATCATTCTAGAATATCTAGGCAGGCCCAGTGTAATCACAAAGGTTCTTAAGAAAGACGTAGGAGAAGGGAGGTCAAAGCAATGCTACTGCTGGAGGGGGCCCTGAGCCAAGACCCACGCTCAGCCGTGGAAGCTGAAAAAGGTGGGAACAGACTCTCCCCAAAGCCGCCAGGAAGGAATGCAGCTCTGGAGACACCTTGACTTAGGTCCAGTGGGGCTTCTTTCGGGATCTCAGCTTCTGAACTGCAAGAGGATACATTTATAGCAACAAAAGGATACTACTGTATCCAGCAAGAAGTAGGCTCTGTGTAAAAAGAGTTCAGAAAGTATTCTTAGGCTTCTAATCTGCCAGAGGAAGTTGGCCCAAGTCCCCAATGGAAGAACTCCATAGCTGCGCCCCTACACAGTACAAAAACACACTGAGGCCACCAAGCGCAGATGCTGTCTCTCCGGGACACAATGTGGCCAGACCAAGCTCCGTGCCCATCTATGAATAAAGCAGCCAGAGAAAGACAGACTCAGACTTTACGATTACAAATCCTTCCCAGGCAAAGAGACACCAACATCTTCACCCTGAATGCAGCATCAGTCAGTGAAGGATGCGTGGTCCAGGTTAGTGAAGACAAGAGGAACAGGAAAAGGTGGGATGCTACAGAGGGGCCAGTGAACCACGCAAGACAAGAGTGTCCCCTTCACACGTGGCCTGGGCACCTGGGGGATGGCATGTGGTATTTCAGAGAAGCAGGGAGTGATGGGGGCAAAGCAGTGAAGGAGAACACTCCATGTTCTATGACTAGCAGATAGGTTCCCCGAGGATGTCATCCGTGGACACACAAGCTGGGACTCAGGAGAGAAGTCAAGGATGAAAATAGAAACTTGAGTGGTCCATGCGAATTTCAAGCAAGAGAAACAAGTAGCATTTCGAGCAAGCATGCACACATCCATTCTGTATAACTGTCGATGGCTCACCAGGCAATTCTCACAAATTCCCTGTGAGGTATCTCTGTACCGAAGCTAAATAGAGGCACTGCAATGGGCAAAAGAAGGTCTGAATCTCCAGCAGGGTGGCATCATTATTGCAGCCGTCCCTGGCCAGTTAGCCAAGACTCAACCTATACAGGAGAACTCTATTTAGTCAGATCTCAGGCGCTTAGCAGGAAGGCTTTGGCTGTGATAAAATGACAAGCACTCCCTCAAGTGCCCATCCCGCCCACAATGACGGGGAGTGTTGCAGTCCACAATGACGGGGAGTGTTGCAGTCAAAAACAAAGTGTGAGCTGTGGCCACAGCGCTCTATGTATCCCTACCTCTCCATCAATAAGCCACAAGCCACAGTTACAAGTGATTTTCTAGTGGTATTTTTCCAGGCCTAGACCTGAATTTCTTCCAAGCTACTGTCTTTGTGCAGCCACTTGTCCATTCAAAGAAATGAATGTCCTCACCATGTAAGCCTAAAGAATGCTAAAAAATAAATAAATAACTCTTGCTTACGTAAACCCTACCCGAACACAGAGGCAATCCTGGTTGTCCCAGCAGATCACCATTCATAAATCTCACACCTGCCTACAGATGACAGTAATAGAGCTGCTCTAGTGCAGGCAGATGACAAGAGTGCCAAACAGCTGTGACAAGAGCTGGGACTCCCAGTGTGCCTGGGCAGTTAACTCCAGAACCTCGTGCCTGCACCTGGGCAAGTTGGCAGCTGCCAGGCTCATGGTGGCGGATCCCTCACCTGGAACAAGCCAGCCTCTCGCCAGCCTTCTCCCAGGGTGTGCCTGGGGCTCTGGCCCCTGCACCTTCCACAAGCTCCACCTCTACACTCCCAGGGAGTTTCCACCTGCCTGTTTACACCAAAGCCCTATGGCCCCCACTGTGATAGCCCAGAAAGCAGTACAAAAAGTACCTCCCTCGGAGGCAGGGTTTGAGGTACCAAATTACTGTATAAAGTGAGATTCCTCAACACAGATACCCTTTGCAAAACAATTACGGGAAGGATATCTAAGTAGGGCAAGATGTCTGTGTTATGCATATTTTAATAAAACAATTTCATTACTTACAAACCCACTTAATAACAACGATTAAGTGGCACTAAGCAAATTAACTATTGACTAATAGAATTCTTTAATTCAGCACTTTTGAAACCGTTCTATGGAACGCTACTCTTTGACTATAGAAACATTTTTTAACTAAATTAGTTATTTCTCTAAAATTTATTAATATAAGTATATTTTGATATTTAAGCACTCTGAGAGAGTCTACAACCCACCCAGGAATGTGTATGGAAGTTAATAGGACACATTTTAAGGCAGCAATAATTCCTGGACATCACGGGCACATGGATGCCATCTAGGCAGTGACCACTGCGCTAGGTGAGAAATTCATGCCCGTCTTTATCCACAGGATAATTGCACATTATGCCTCTACACCCCCTCAACTCACTTCCCACAGATCAAGGGGATATGAAGTATCTCAGAATTTGCTGACAGAGTTCTGTTAGCATACTATAATTTCCCACAAGTAATTCTGAGACACAATTTCAGTGTAAAAAAGAGTAACTGTCAGTAATGTAAAAAGCCAATCAACCCAAGCAGTGTTAGCCTATTAAAATAAATGCAATTGACATGCCTGAGACATTTTTTTTTTCATACATAAATAGTGTAGGGAGCCTCTAAAAACAGGGTTGTACTAAGTGGATAAGGAGGCTCTCTTTCGAGGTTTAATCACCTCCTGAACGAGCCCTTTCTACTCCTTACCAGCAGAAGACAGGTGGTTAGCCAAACCCTGTCTGAATTAATATAAAATCTGAAATTCCTAACAATGTTTTGCAAAGCCAAAGATCCCAATATCTTATAATTTTCTGTCCTATTGCCTTTATAAAACTCCATATGAATGCACTGATCTGCAAGGACAACATGAGACAGTAAGCAATATGAACCCACACCACAGTGTAAAAGGACACAGTAACAACAAAATCTAAATACTGTTACCATCGGCTATGAACAAGGGTATGAATTTCTCCAATTCTCAAATCTTTTTCAAAAAAAAAAATATTTGGTTGAATCTTTTTCCTCAAAAGTTACAAGAAATAACTTGCACCTTAGGCATCAGCATCTATCAGCCCTACACGTTTTCAGGAAGCACATCTGAGTCAAGCAGGGCAGTGCACGCCTATAGGACCAGCACTGGGGAGGTTGAGGCAGGAGGACCGCCAGGAGTTGGAGCCAGCATGGGCTTTGTGGTGAGTTCAAGACCATCAGGAACTAACACAATGAGACCCTATCTTAAAAAATCAGAAACATAGCTCTCAGTCAGAGGCAGTTCTTATTCCCTCAGTGTGTGGAATCAGCCTCCAAGAGGCTCCATGGGGGACTATTCTCATCAATCTGTCTGACCTTCAGGACAACCTTGAGTTATAAGCTCCTCTTCTGTGATCTTTAACAAATCTCTCTCCATTATTTACTTCACATTCATTCCCCCATACGCACTGTGTAACGTATGTTCTATCTTCCAACCTAGAATAAAATAGTTCAGCCCCCTAAACATTGCTCAGGTTGAGAAGGATCTTCTTCGGAAGTCTCCTACTGAAATGCTTCCTTGAAATCCTTCCTTATTGTCTTATCTTTTCTCAGGTATTCCCATCCCTGAGCTGGTTGCAGAAACACTGAAGACAAGCTGCTTTATTTCACTAATACCTGCACAGCAGTCTGAGTATCAGGAACACGGCTTTCGGCCATGAGACCCACGCTTGGCGCCTGCTCTCCCAAGCACAGGTCAAGAGTGAGCCTGCTGCTTCTGGACTTTCACACACAAGTCCCACACCAACTCCTCCCTCACTTCCTTCGTCTCCCCATTCTTCAACCTGTTCGGCTAATTCCACCAACACGGACTTTAGCATAGATAAAACAGAACGTGGCTTTCCAAACCAGCTTGTCTTTCAGACCGTGTCTGCTAATAGTACAACCCATCTCTAACACCCCAAAAGGGGAAGGTAAAAGCCCTATTTGCTGCTGGCCACCCATTATTACCCTTTTAGTGGATCTGATAGAGCACCCTGGTCCTTCCTTACTATGGAAAGTCTCCGCTGCTTTTCCTCCTCTCAATTCTAGCCAAGTCAATACCGCCTTATGTCTCTATTACCTCAAACAGACTCTCAGCTGCCTTCCTGCTTTGGAGGCTTCCTACACACTGCTACCAGAATAATCTAGATTGAATATTCTCTTAGCTCCATTCCAGGTCTAAAATTTTCTACCAATTTGATTCTTCAATACCACTTTTCTCAAGCAGCTGCCTGCTTGAGAGATTCCAGCATGACCATCAAATCCATAACTCTCAGAATAACTCGGCATGACTCATTATCTGACCCCAAATTACCACATTTTCCCAACTACTCTTCATACACAGCAAAGACAGATTCTAAATCAAGCCACTTTCAACTCCACTCAAGGTGGCAGGCTCCTTCAGAATCCCACAGCTCTGGAAGCTTAACTTACACTAGTTACTCTCCTTCTCCTTTGAAGTCCCATCAGAAAAGCTTAGCTTCTCTCTCCTCTCTTTGGGTCAGCCCAAGCTAAGCCATCCAGGAACTTAGTTCTATTTCTGAAATTATTTTAAGGTTTACCTTACACCTGTGAAGAATATCACATCATGAGCTATTGTTTTATTCTTATATTCTGAAGATCCAGAACCAAAAAACAGTGCCTATACATTTCTATCTTTTGGTAATCATAATCATTTATTGAGCATTTAATGGGTACCAGGCACCATTCTAATCTCTTAAACTTTTAATGAATAATTAAATAGCTCTTAATTGTCTCTACTTGCTTCACATATGGGAGTTACAGGCCCCAAAATAACGTAAGAAACTCTTTCGACATCTCTTGTATGTCAGTCATAACTTGCACAGAGCTTAAAACACAGTAAGCTCTCAAATATATACTTGGAGTAATGAGTCAAAAAAGCCTTTGAATTATAGGTTCAGGTGCCTGTCCCAGGTGTGCTACGACTGAGTAAACTGCTGAGGTCTAGCTTCCACAGCTCAGCATCTTTATCAGAAAAATCAAAGACTAAATTAAACTGACCTGAAAGGTCCCCTCCTATTCTAAAATTCTACAACTAACGTTTTCATATGTATGACTTTTCTGGGATGCGGTGACAGTGAAAAGAATGTTTTACTGGATTCTAAAAATGCTAATTCAGTACTTTCCAGTGTAGAAAATGCTTCTGACAGCAATGCAGAATCTCAAGCTTCCATGCCCTTAGTGCCCCTCAGGTAAAATGCTGCTGCCACCACAGCCAAGACGTAGCCTTCCCACATGACTCTGCTTCCACAAATGCATACACAGAGACTGTGACACAGGACACCTTCAGCCCAGCTGTCCTCTTGCCTGGAAAGAAAAGGGCTTCCCTTAGAAGGGAAAACAATATAACACTCCCAGTCCTAGAAGAAACAGGGCAACCTAAGTAGATGTTAATTGAGAATCACAACAAATAGTTAAGACTTCATGCTTTCTATCCTGAAATGGTGAAGCGAGCAAAACACTGAGGGGTGCTGAGTTATCAAATTATTTTTAAAATAATGAGATTTAACAGATAGGCTCAATAACTTCCTTTTCTCCAGTCAAAAAGGACAAGGAATTAGAAACAGACAGGAAAAGCAACAGGCTACAAGAGGAAGCTATGATCCAGATGCGAAAGAAACTGAAATGCAACAGGATTCATAGCAGGTGCAACATAAACGAATCCATTTGCTCTGCTGCTTCGAATATTTCCTTCAAGGAGAAAATCCTTAACAATCCAAGATTATTTCCCTTTCTTTCTGGCATCAAGGTATCTAACACATAGTGAGTAATATTTACGTTAACATAAAATTGAAAGTACTGTTTTCAACGTTTTTGTGTATTTTTAAGTGACAAATATTGTATGTATTTAACATGTTGCTTTGAAATGTGTGTACACTGTGGAATGGCTAAATCAAGTTAACTAGCATATCTGTGATTTCTGTTACTCACTTTTTTGTGGTGCAAAGCCTTAAGATCAACTCTTAACAGTGTTCAAGAATATGCTACATTGTTACCATTTATTGTTATTATGTTATACAGCCACTAAGATTTATTGTAACTGAAATTCTGTGTCTTTTTTTTTATTATTATTTGTAACTTTTGTAACAGATCCACAGGTAGGGCATATAACCCATTCAATCCAGGAGTGAAATGCAGGTGACAGAGGGCTTGTGAATGGAAGGCGACAAGGAAGGGAGCCGAAAGAGGCGGAGCACTGCCTGCCTTTCCATGAGCTGCAGGTGGGCAGTCACAGCATTATGCCTAAGGTGACCTAAGAAGACAAATGCAATTATATTAAAAGTTATCAAGGTATAGGAAACAGAACAGTTGAAAATAAAGCTAGTTTTTAAAACATTGGAAAGCAGAGGAATTCGTTCTCTTCCACAAAGGGAAATAATAGCTTAAAAAATGGAACAAACATTTAAAACATAGAAATTGTCAAGGTGTACTTCTCTACTTGTGCCCTTGGACTTCTGTAAGTGCCTAAGCACCTGCAAGACAAAGATGACCCAAGTCCCGGCTCACCACACCCCTGGCACAGGACAATGTGGTCCACCAGCAAGAGTACTATATATGGGGCCAGATCTGACATCACTGGCTCTATTCTCTGAAAACACATTTAGTTATTCTGGACCTGCCAGTAAAAAACCCATTTACATACGAAAAATGCACAAATGCATGCACTTAAAAAGGGACAAAAACACTTAAAAACTCTACTTAACGCTAACCTTCAACGCTGCTCAGTGAGATGCTTGACACCCATTTGGTTGAGACTAAGCGGACTATGGTTTAAATATGATGCTGCAATCTCTTAGGACACAAATAAGGAGAAAGTGACACATAATCTTTAAGAGTAAAGAAAATGGTGAAAATTAGCAAGAATTAATTAGTCATTGATGCGTACAATAGGAAATGCGTACAATTCCTGGCAAGAATCTGGGCCTGGTTGTTCTCAGCCTCCAAGCTGGGCAAACCTCGGGATCACACAGAGAATGTCCAATGCTATCTTATAGCTACAGTTTCTGAAGACAAGATCTCGACGTGGGACCTCTTTCCGCAGGACTGGCTAACCTAAGCGGTCAGATTAGGCTCTGAACTCAAGCCATCTGTGGACTATGGCAAATATAAAATATTTAAAGTCATGGGATTCCACTGTGACCATAAGCCGTAGGCATGAAGTTCTCCCAAGGATATCTAAAGTCTATAAAAACGTAGATAACACGAGTTTCAAACCACTCTCTAAAAAATTTTGGCCAGTGCTTATTTGATAACTGGTTTACGAGTATTTTCTTTGTTTGCAATTAACCTATCTTTGTGTAAGCAGATCTAAGCACCCTATTTGTCTCCAGTGTTGATGACAGAGAAACAGACTTTGAACCAAGCACTGGCAAACTTATCCAAAAATGACCACACAGTAAAGATTTTAGGTTCTGTGGACCAGACGCTTTCTGTCCCAACTATTTAAAATTGCTATTGCAACATAAATTGCCTTGAGATGATTCACAGATAGATGGATGGCCACAGTTGTGCTGCAAAATATCATTTAGCCATTTAAAAAATGTAAAAGCCATTCCTAGCTGATGGCTCTACAAAATTAGGTGGCAGGTCAGCATGGCCTGTAGTTAGCTGATTTAAGCAGAGTTCAAAAATAGAGGTCTTGGAGAAAGAAAGCTATTTGCTAAGCACTGTCCTCTTCTTCTGCCTCCACCTCCATCTCCCTTCCTTTAAAAAAAAAAAAAAATGCTATTTATAAGATAAAATGTAAGGAACACGAGGTTACGGCTCTTCCCATTTGGTTTTCTAAGTCTTTTTCCTGCTTTTTCTCATCTCAACATGGCACACTGAGCGCAATGGCCAGAACCATCAGAATCAGTAGAAAGAAAACAAAAGATTGCACTGAAAAAAATAAAACAGTCTGCCTGAGAAGACTTCAAAATTTGAGATTATTTTTGCATATAATTTTTATACTTTCCTATAACTTATCAATGCATCTTGTCTTCTTATACTTAGACCACTGAGCTATCTCCCCAGTCCCAGTTCAAGTATTTTAAAATGCTAATCATACTCTTGATAATTAGAATTAAGTCTTTGGATCACTATTTCCTAAACTCCCCAATTCTAACAAAATGCGCTGGGTGTAAGAAACAACCTCTGGGCTAGACTGCAACCTAACTGATTTTCAGGGGGGACAATTTTTTTCTCCCAAGAGTACTTAGCAACATCAGGAGACCATTTTTCTTGCTGCAATGGGGAGAGAAAGAAATATCGTACTGGCCTATGTGGTGCAGAAGTAGGAGGTAGAGCTGGCCATTCCACTGTACACAGGCCAAGCTCAACACTCAAGGACTCACAGGCAAAATGTCCATAGCAAAGAGGCTGTGAAAACCTGGGAGGAAGGAAGCAAAGGCAGAGCAGGCAGGGTTCTAAACTAAACTGCTTCAATGTTACTCTCTTCCTTAGGTTTGCTTTAGAAAGGTAACACTATAACATGTTACTCTGCAACTTTGTCTTACTCTGGGGCTCAGAAAAGCTGTAAGACCTCAGAAAGCAAATATCGTTCAAATCTCAGGACATTCTTCCCTCCCGCAAGGCAAATTTAGCAATGCTCAAGAAAGCACGAGGCATGAGTGCTTCATGACCACAACTGACCCTCAAAACATGTTTGAACCTAAACAGGGTTTCGGCCTTAAAATTAGCTGCTGAGCTTCAAAACTGAAAGAGAAACCCATTACAGGTCAAACACTCCACTTCCTGTCTTGAGGAACTATTACTAGTTAAAATTACAAAAAGAAGCCAAATATCTGTTTTAGAATTCTCTTGCTTAGTTCTAAGAACACTTGTAAAAGCCCCTGCTATCGACAACTCAATCACAGAATCGGAGACCACACCTTCACAAAACAGCAACTTCTGACAACCCCAGCTATCCACTATCCTACAATTTTCTTAAAAAAAAAATCTCCATGGAAATGGGAAAATAACAAAAGAAAACTAAGACTATTAAATGAAAAAAAGCTAAAACTAAAGCAAGTAATCAACCAAAATTACTGAATTAGTACTCTTCTATTTCTACAGCCATCTTAACATTTCAGTCTTAAAAAAAAAAAGTAAGGGCTGGCGAGATAGTTCAGTGGACTAAGTGCCTGTTTAGGCAAGCACAGGCATGTGGGTTTTGATCTCTCAGCATCACATGCTGCCCCGGGCACACTGAGCTGGACTTGTATGGTCCTTCTGTTTTCAGCCTCCCTAGCAGTGGGATTACAGTCACACACCTGTCTAGGCCACTGGCTCAGCAGGCCCCACTGGTACAGCATGTGTGCTGGAGACTGAACCCTGGCCCCTACACTTGCCTAAGTAGGCACTAGGTCCACTGAGCTATCTCGAAAGCCCTAAAACATTTTGAAAAGGCAATGTCCTTCCTTGCCTTCAAGTGGCTTTCAATCAAATACATAAGACATTTTCACTTTCTCACTTGACAAGCGTTGAACTCGAAGCTAGTCTCCAGTTTTCTTCCATATTTTCTATCAGAATCGCAACTTGTGTACATACTTTCAAGTGTTACTATGAACTTCGATGGTCATTAACTATGCTAGTTATTTAAAGATTACTTATTATACAAAACCTGACAACTTTCAATTCTCCAAAATAAAACATAAGGCATTAACAAGATACCCTATTTATGTTACAGTAAGCAATATGTGAAGTCTGCCTTTTGGAATTAAGACTTACAGAGAGACCTCAATGTTTCTCCATTCCATCTGCTGTCATTACAAGCTACCATAAAGCATTTTCAGGGCATTACTTCCTGGCTACTCCTCTAGAGTGGAATTCTTATTTATTTGTTAGCTGAAATTAACCCTGGAAAATATAAGCTAAAACTGCAGGCCACCTGTTGCCTCAAAGCCTCGGTCTCATTCCTCCTGGAAGCAGAAGGGAACACCCTCTCAGGACAGTCTTAGAGGCAGACAGCTGCTGGGGAACAAACAAAGTAGAGCACCCTCAGCAGAGGCAAGTTAGCCTCAAAGTCTGGCCAAAGGGTAGAAGAGGAGTAGTCAGAGGAGGAGGGGGAAAGGGCAAAGATCTAAATACAATCAGAGAAAAGTGTAAACAGATTGCTCTCGATGCAGAATGGTCTCTAAGTTTAGGTTGGGGAGATAGTTTATCGGCATAAGTGCCTGACTGGCAATGTAAGGTCCCAAGTTTGAACCCCCATACCACTTTATTTATTTATTTATTTATTTATTTATTTATTTATTTAATGGTCTGTAAAATCTTGCTTATAAACTGAAACTGCCACCAGACTGACATTTCCTTATCAATGGTGAGAAGCTAAAATGGACAATTTAGAGACACTCAGTACCTGGACATATTATTCTGCTAGACACCAGAAATGAGAAATAGTGACAACTTTAGAACTTCAAAAACTCAGAAGTGCCCAAATTTGCCAATGTATCACAACCTATTTTTGCTATGGCTACTGCTATCACTAAATAAAGGTTAACAGAAACAGCGAAAAAAATAATTACTCACATGTTGGGTCCCTATGCTATGTAACAGTCTTTATTATAATGTTTGGCTGGGAAGTAAGCTAAAGGCATTCTGCGAGATATAACTCTCAAGCCCTACATATTTCGGGGAAAAAAAAAAGGCCATTTTCATTACGGTTTCATATGACAAAAATTTCTAAAAGAAAATAAAAGGTTAAAGCTAAGGTATCATAGAGCAGAACACTGTTTTCTACATCAAGTCTTCCCATAAACAGGGTTGAGACACACTGGGAAAAGCAGCACTTAGAGTCAGAAGGGGATGGTGGCGACTTTGCTGACTTCACCACCAGCTGCCTGTTCACATCTCAGCTTTTGCTGCGTGAAACTGGGCCTCAATTTCCACCCCTACTAGTGGTTGTAGGAATCAAGATTATCCTGTGAGGCACACAGCCAAAGCTGACCCTACACACTAAACTTGAGTTCTTTCTTCCCACAGTAAAAATCCTGTGGTGAAAATCCAAAAGGCACCCTTACATACAAAAGCTCCCCCTTCCAAAACCTCTCTTCCCCAGGACACACTCTTGCAAGGCCTTCTCTTCTACAGCCAAGGTCACTTTCCACCAAATGCTTTCCACCTTAAGAGGGCTTAAGCCCCTCACTGAGCACCAGGGTTGGATACTGAAACAGTAGAATCAGCTTGGCCTACGAATTCCCAGTAATTGAATGAGTCACTCGGTTCTTTAAAAACAAAAGTAAAATGTCAAGGTTGCCAGAGAACCTGATGCAGATGTTTTCATAAATCACTTTGAAGCGATCACCAAAATCAATGCCAAAGGACATTCCCCCAAGACAACAATTTAAGTAAAAATAAGCGTTCATTTTTCCATAGGAGAAAATTTTGAAAATAAGGTTACCAGAGAGAAACACAGCAGTAAGTTAACCACTAATTACACAATTTACCAAAGCTTAGGATTCTCCTTGTGCTCTAGCTTCACTCCTGCCTTTTTGCCGGTTTTCTCCAACCTCATCAACAGGCACTGAGCACACTGAGTTAAGGTTCAATCATCCTACAGTCTTGTTACCGGTTTCCTATATTCCACTAGGAAGCAGACGCTCTTACATTTTTGAAAGATCTGTTTGTAGCACGATTTTGAATACTGCTCACGTGCAAAATATTTTGAGTGCTCTGTACTGATAGAACCCATAAGGTGACCCTTTCCTCATTTTTCATAGCAATTCAAATAAAATTAGAACTTTAATTTTAGTGAAATCCAAGTCATTTGCCACATCTTTCAAGAAGAAACACCAAGGATCTTTTCAATCATTTAAACGGTTTCAAAAGAAAAATGAAACATCTCCATGTACACGTCATAGGTATCTCTTTCCCTCAATCAGTAGTTGTTCCATTGGCTTGAGAGCAGCTGAGCTCCTCGGATTCAGTCGTGAAAACACTCTTCACAATGCCTACCTACCTCTGCTAACATTCCTTAAATGTACAGCTCCCTCGGCCAAGAACTACCAACTGAAAGCTCACTAACTCTGGGATGTCCTTCCAAATAGAGCCTCCAGTGTTCATTTATTTGCTCCATCTTTATCTAAGACTTTGGACCGTAGCTCTTAGAGCTCATTCCCCAATCCAACAACTGGGCGCGGGAATGAGCGCCTCGCAGCTTCCGGCCAGAGCATAACACGCGCTTCCCCACTCGGCTCCACACGTTGGCTCCAAACAAAACCGACGTAATAGCTGAAGACCGGCGACACTAAAATCAATCCCATGGTCCACAGCTAAAAGTGTCGCAACAAGAAATAAACTTTCATCTCCTAAATGCGAGAGAAGGTGGAGAAAAGCCTAGGTAGTGTCTGGTGCCCAGGTACATGCAGGGGTTCTGGGCTGGTGCTGGCACCTTAACCCTATGCGAGCCGAGGGGCCACCACGCGACGCCGCGCTGGCGAGGGGGTCCCTCCGGCTGCGCCCCGTTCCCCGCCTGCAGGTGCCCGAGGACCCCTCGATATGCCCGAGAGCGTGGCCACAGCTACCGCGCCCGACACTGCCACCACAAGGCGCTGGGCACTTTGTTAACTCGGCGCGGCGGCCAGGAGGCGGCTGCAGGTCGTGGTCACCGCGCCGCGAGCGCGCCGAGGCCCCCGCAGGACAGAGATCGGAACCTCCCCGCCCCGGCGCGGAACCTGGGGTCGCCGCAGGGCCCTGCGCTCCGGCTCGGAGCCCGCGCCCCCGCTGTTCGGTCCTCACCTGCGGGAAGGAGACCTCCTGGCGCGGGCCCCTCGGGTAGTCTAATTGACCCCGATCCAGCATCAGGTAGAGAGAGAAGATGACCACGCAGAAGATCGCGCTGCCGAACACGGTGAACTGGCGGCTCAACTTCATCTTCCTTGATAGACTCGGGGCCAGGACTCTGTCCATGGGCTCTCCAGAGTGGCCGCGGAGGCTCCCCGCTCCGGGTTACGCGCTCTCTGCCCTTCTGGACCGCGGCGCGGCGCGGCTCGGGGCCGCGCTCTCCACCGGGTCCCCGCCGCCGTCCCCTCGAGCCCTCGGCCTCCGCCCCAGCCCACCGCCTCCCTCCCCTGTCCAGGCAGGACGCGCCCGCGGCAGGGACAGCAGGAGCCCGCGCAAACTTGCTCGGAGCTCGGCGCCCACACGCAGCGGGGCGCGCAGCAGGCGGAGGAGAGGTCGCCGCCCGGACTTCCCGGCACTGCCGCCCCCGCTGAGTCGGCAGGAAAAGTTTTCTCGGCGAGGGCAGGCGTGTCCTGCTCACCCAGGGACCGCGCCGGCTCGGCGGCTGTGGGCCCAGCCGCGCACGGCTCGATCCCCGTTGCAGGAACTGGGGGAGGAGCCCCGTCCACAACTTAGCGCCGGGACCGCGGCCGCGCCCGCCCCCGGGCGCCGCCCCCGCTTCCCCTCCGAACCCCTTTCTGCGCCCCGCAGCCGCCGACGGGGCCCGGCCGGGGTGCACCTAGGGCTCCCGAGCGCGCGGAGCCGGCAGGAGTTTCCTCCCGCCCCCTGCCGCCCTACCTTCCCCCTCCCGGATCCGGGCTGCACGGGGAGGGCGCAGGGGACGGGCGGCGGCGGCTGCGGCGCGGGGAGGAGGAGAAGGAGGCGAGGACAGTCCCCGGGGAGCAGCCCGCTCCCGCAGCAGCCCCGAGCACCCCTGCTCCGCCCCGCGAGCGCGACGATGGCGGCGGCAGTAGCTGCACCGGGAAGCGCCGCTCGCTTAGCGATGCCCGCCGCGAGCAAAGGAAACCGCGGCGCGGCGGCTGCTGGGTCAATAGACGCCCGCAGCCCAGAACCGAGCAGGCGGCTGGCCTCGCCCCCTCCCGACGCGCCGGGATGAGGGGGCGGGCCCCCCGGCGCCCAATCATAGCGCGCCGCCCGATGGGCCCGCCCGGCGCCGCCTCCCGGAACCCCGGCGGTAGGAAAACCTCGGGAGGGTGCTGGGACCCGGGAGGGGCTTTGCTGGAGGGGGTCCTGTTCACCACGGTGACCGAGGCCCCCAAACTAGGTCTGTTCTACTGCCCAGGTTTCCTATCCTGGAGCACCCGGATTACAGCGTACCATGGAAAGGTACTAGGTGAAGGGACATAAGGGGAAAAAAAACAGGATTTTTCACTTCCATTTGGGTTCATCTTTTCCTCCTTTCCTTTTGGTGACATCCTGGAAAAACCTGGGAGATGAGAGCCTGCAAAAGGCTTCTCCAGGCGAATGGATTGCAGATCTCTGGATATACACTGTCCGAGGGAATCTGAGAACTGATGTTTGCGCCTATTGATTTATTGCCTTTGGGCTCCAGATTCACCCTTTTTGACTACACTGTGAAAATGGATCTGGGCCTCTTAGGTTTTCCTTTGCCTTATAGGACTGACTGAAGCTTTGTCAGTAGAGAGCGCTGTAGAGACGTTAGAGGAAAAAAATAGTTTTACTTCCTGGTTTTGGTGTTTTGGTAGGCACGTTCTTGTAGCATACCAAACCTTCTTCAGTCCCAAACTCCTGTAATCCCTGATGGCCAAAAGTTTTGAAATGAAGACATGCTGTGGCATGAATAGCTCCCTGGAGCCCTAGAGAAAAATTATAGCAATTCCAAAGGGCATATTTTCAACAGCTTTATACGGATGTAGCACCACGGCGTGTTGGGTGAGCTAGACTCTGCTTCCTAGTGAGGTCTGGATCTTAGCTCTAGGTGGGATGGGGTGGAAAGATACTTCTTAGGTCCCGCTCTCATCCCATAGGTTAGTTAAAACCTAGAAAGGTTAGCTTTATGTAGTTGCTACATCTATATTCTCTAGAGTTCTCTTCAGGCTAGTGAATCCTTCATTATTCTAAAGCCCTATTATAGCTAATAATTCTTCTTAAGGTTTCCCTGGCCAGTGTAGAAAGTATTCTAAAGAGACTGAGCTGCAAAGATGGGATTGGGAGGTTGGTTTGATTAAGCCTTTGGGCTTGAGCTTCTCGCCAAAGGGAAATGGAATGCTGATAATTCATGGCATGGGGGACAACACAATTAATTAAGACATCACCTGTAGTTGATCTGATAAAGTACCAGCTGCAGCAAGTGTCTTGGAGGATCAAGCTTGATTGCTGAGGCTATAAAGGTGATTATAAGGACTGTGGTGTGGAAAGGGTTATTCTGAGTGCAACTGAATAATTTTGCCGAGAAATAGTAAGCACAGGTTCATTAACTCAGAAGAGTCATGACATGAAAACTAAAAGATTCTACAACACTTCTAAAAGAACCTGTTGTTTCTTGTAAGAAGAATAATATTCCTGAGAATCAAACACAAAAATTTAATGTTCAGGCAATTGAGTTATAATTACTGTTGCATTTATAGGCATGCCAATTTTCCTATAAAATTTGAAGGATTGACTGGTAAATAACAGAATTCCAAAATTAGAAGTGGGTTGGACACAGGTAAAAACTGATGCCAGAGCTTTATGATATGAAGTGAAAGAAGGAATCCAGTGTGTGGGAGAGATACAACGTTGTACTGCACTTAGCATATGCAGCTTGCACACACATCTGCCAAATGTGTTCCATGAAAAGGCCAAGACTCACTCCCTTTGCTTGAAACACTGAAAATGACATTAAAGGAACATCTCCCTGGATGCTCCTTTGGTAATATGACTATCAAGGATACCGCTGTTGAAATGAGCTCACTAATCTCAGTGGGGATGACAGGATCCCAGAGTAGCAGAGGCCTGACAGCACCAAACCAACAAAAATGAAATGGGAAGATCTACCTCTAAAGGCAGCAGGTAAGCAGACCGTGTTGGCCCACAGAAATGTCTTTTAAACAATATAGATAGGGAACCTAGCATGCAACTAATATGACTAATATCTATAAAAGGTAAAGCTCTAGGTCAGGTAGCCAAAATTATAGGCTCTGTTTTCAAGTCTAAATCAATTTGAAAACTCAGAGCCTCTTAGTTGAAGAAAAGTTTATGTTCCCTTTAGGAAAGATCTTATACCCAGATTTCGGCATACCATGGAAAGGTGAAGAAACATAAGATAAGAAGAAAAAAAAGATTTTTCACTTCCATTTGGTCTTCCTTTGAGCTTTCCCTAGAAAGATATGTGCCCATTTACTAGAGTGACTGCGTTGGAGAAAAGGAAACATGAATGTCTTTTGATATTTACTACACACTAACTCTGAATTGACACTAATTCCTGGGAGCAAAAATACTACCATGACCCATCAGTGCCACAGTTGGAAGTTATCTCGGTTAGGTGATAGGCAAGTCTTAGATCATATCCAACTCATAGTTGATTCTGTTCTCTTGGTCTGCATATTAGCTGTGTGGTTACTTTTCTCAGTTTTTGGACATGAAGTGGAATCCCCACATTTCCCTTGCTTACCCATACAATGAGGGTCATTATGATAGAAAGAATTACGTCGACAGTCCTAAAACTTTTGGTCTCTTCTAAGATAGTAAACCAGAAGCAATATTGAGCCATTGGGGATGATGTCAAGAATTAATGCAAGATTAGTGAAACAAGACTAGGGATGCTTAACATATCCCCACTTAATATATTAATTTGCCAGTGAAAATAAATTTAGGAGAATAGTTGTAGACTATTACAATCTTAATCAAGTTGTGATTCCATTTGCAGCCTCTGTCTCACTTATATTTATTGAAACAAATTCATAAAAGCTGGCACTTGGTATATAGCTATTTATCTGGTTAGTACCATTTTATTTACATATTTGTAAAAAAACACCATAAGCAGTTTTACCTGGAAGGGACAACAGTACACCTTCACAGTATTGTTTGAGGAGTACATCAGTTCACCTTTATGAAGTACACAGATATTAATCATCTTGACAATGTCACTGTAGTTCACTATATGAACATTATGCTGACTGGATCTGATGAGCAAAAAGAAGATCTGATGAGCTGCCTTAGTAATATATATATATTTGAAGGAAAGGAAAGGAGGATGATCACTAGTGTAAGTTGACAATCCTAAGGCTGTCACCTTAAGGGTAAAACATGCTCCAGAATAGTACAAGCTGCAAGGAAGAAACCACTTGGCCACTGATAGATGAAGTCAAGCAAAATGATCTAATGCTAAAGGTTGGAGATGGCGAGGGATGAGGAGAGGAAGTAGCGATTGTGGCAAGGACTGTCCATAGCATAATAGGGCCATAAAGAAAGCGTTTCGAGCTTAACTGTGTCTCCTTAGAATTCATATCTTTATGTCTCAGTCCCTAGTAATGTGAAACTATTTGGAGATAAACTTGAAGTGAAATGATTGAATTAGAGGCCTACTGACACTTTGATCTTAAACTTCTACCTTCCAGATGACAGAAAAATAAATTTCTGTTGCTTATGATATCTAGTCTTACTATGCCAGCCCTGCCATACACATGCTAACATAGAAAGCAGCTGCCCAGTTGGCAGAAAAATATCTGCAAACCATATATCTGATGGAGGGATGATATCCTAAATATGCATGAAATTTGCATAATTTGGTAACAAAACCCAAACAATCTAACTTAAAAGTAGTCAAAGGATCGGAATAGATATGTTTTCCAATAAGACATGCAGAAAACTAACAGGTATGTGAAAACATGTTCCACTTCAGGCATCAGCAGAGGTTGCACAGCAAAGAAATAAAGAGATTTCACCTCACACCTATTATGATGGTTTTTAGGAACAAAGTGATAACTCTTGTAGATGACGATGTGAAGAAAAAACAACCCTTGGGCGCTGCTAGGTTGTTGTATGTAAATTGGTATAGCCATTATAAAAAATAAACTATTTTCAGGTTCCTTAAAAAAATTTAAAAATAGAATTACCACTTGATCCAACAATCCTGTTATGAGATGTATGTTCAAAGCAAACTCTCTTGTGGAAAGTTCACTTGGAGTATCTTGATTGCTAACTGCTAACTCCATTAAAACAACTGTATGAAAAAGATGTATTTGTTATCTTGTTATTGCTAGCATGTGAGTCTTTATGTCCCTTAGAGCTGATAATAGCTATTCTAACAGGTGTGAAGTGATATTTCATTAGATATTGCCCTCTTTTTTTCATTTCAGCCTTATTCATAATATTTAAGATATCACACAGTAATCAATTTAAGTGTCTATCAGTAGATGAATTGAAAAAAATGTGACATGTGCACAT
>PVKN010006892.1:7667-27724 GCA_004027915.1 Capromys pilorides
TTCTTTATTACTCAAATCTTCATTCATTCTCACACTCCCCAGTACTCCATATTTATGAGTATATTAAACTTTATTGATCTTTAGATACTTAACACTATACTACTTTTTAATTCTTTTTAAATTTAAATAATAGTATAACTGTTACATTTAGTATTAAATTTCAATGTTTTGTCTTTTGTCTATTATAATTATAGATCTGTTTTTCATGGTTAAGGGTGGCACAGTGATAACTTTTATTGGTTTGTATGGTATGTCATCATGCAGTCTACCAGTGATTCCTGTTGTTGCAGGTGCTATTACAAGGGTAGCATAGTTGTTATCCATTTTGTTAGTATATTCCAATATCTGGTTTATATTTGTGTCACTGTTATGGTTTATGCGGTAGTTGTCCCCCCAAAGCCTCATGCAATCATGGAGCAGGGACTTCTAGAATTTGAGACTTGAGTCATGATCCACTGGGATTATGTGTTTTGGTACTGATGGGACTATGGGTCTGAGTACTGCTGGGATTACTTGACTCTTGATCCACTGGGATTTTGTGTTTTAGTATGATGGGATTATGGGTCTGAGTCCTTCTGGGATTATGGGTGTGGCCTAAAGCAGATAGGCTGAGGCAGAGAGCCTGAATGTAATATAAAGAGAGACAGAGAGACAGACATTGGCTGTTGTGCTCTCTGCGCCCTGGTTGGTCGGTTGCCTCTGTTGTGGTTGTTGCTGTTCTGCCGCCATGAACTGGATGCTCTCTGCTCTGTTTCACTCAGCCTTGGGCCAGCCGAATATGGACTGAAACCTCCAGCAACTGTGAGCTGAATAAACCTTTCCCTCCTTCATTTTCAGTGTCAGATATTTGTCCCAGCAACGACTAAAAAGTAACTAAGACAGTCACCAACACTGTGGTTCATTCCCAAAGAACTAGGTGTTGGGCCAATTATTGTACCCTCTCTTCCAGAATGGGCAGAGGTGGTATGCTCTTGGGCTAGAAGTAAAGATCTGCAGTTACCCACACCCAGAGTTCATTACTGAAAAGCAGACACTAACTGAAGAGATCTCCATGTTTGCAATAAGATCTGTCTACTATAAATGTGCTGCAAATCTCACAAACAAAGAGAAACAAAGAGAGCTAGGAGAGGACAATGCAACAAAATGCCTCCCAAAACTCCCATCTCCTGCAAAACTGACCCATGAGACATCAACAGAGAGGAAGTCAAAAGCCAAATAGTGACTTAAAGGCCACCCTTGACTACACAGTGAGATGCTATCTCAAAGAATAAGTCTATTGAGAGTACAGGTAGCAGAAGTGACCAGTGTGAAGACAATGTCAGCACTAGCAGATAGACCTGATGGAAGTGACTATACACAGTAGCCAGATACTTTAAAAATGGGAGAATATGAAAATTGGACCCAACATTATCTGCTAAATAATGTAAAGAAGACTAAATTAAGATGAATTAGAATTAGTAAAAGACTAAAAGACAGCACCAAATGGCACTGAAAATCTATTTACAGAAATAACAGCAGAAAATTTTCTCAATATAGGAAAAGAAACATGCAGATGAGGAATGCAAAATTCCAATAGTTGTAATCAAAACAGGACCTCCCTGCAATAAAGCACAGTCAAAACAGAAGTCCAGACCCAGAGAAAAGAGCCTTTTAACAATACACAGTGTAACTATTGCTCTTATCTTGCCTATATAATTTATTTTACTTTTTATGAATAAAAGCAGTTACAGGAAAACAAATAAATCACCTATAAAGATAGTGCAATAAAATTACAGAAGGATATGACTATTAAATGTCAGGAGAACTTGGAGTGAAGAGATTCATCCCTAAAAGAAAACAACTTCCAACTCAGATTTGTATATGCTGCAAAGCTATCTTTCAAAATTGAAGGAGAAATAATATCTTTCCTTGATAAAGACTACACTAAGAAATTTATGACTACCAAACCAGCACTGCAAAAATTCTTGAGGGTATCCTAGAAAGAGACAACAAAGCTAACAATGTCAAAATGTCTAATAAAATGAATATATTATTGTTCATTTTAGGCATGGTACACATTTCATTAGCAGGAGTAAAAAAAGGAAAGAGGAACAGGTAAATAATACAGTAACAAAATAAATCAATGCCTTCCAGTAATAATTCTCAATGTGAATGATTTTAGTATCCCAATCAAAAGACACAGATTACAGATAGGTAAACTGAGTCAAAATACAAAACTCAACACTATAGTATACACAATAAACACCTTTCATCTAAAAAGAAATTCATAGACTAAAAAATCACAGATGGAAAACAATATTCCATGCAAAGGGAGCTCAAAAACAAGTAGGGGTTTTGTTTTGTTTTACTTGAGGCAAAACAAGAAAAGTTTTGATTAAGGGAACAATCCAACAGGATGAAACAATTACAAACATATATGCACTGAACACTAAGTGTGCACTTAACTTTATAAAACACTACAGAACATAAAAATCATATAAACATCAAGATGACAATGGTAGAGGACCTCAATATTCCAATATGCCCAACAGATTAATCAAGTAATAAAATTCAGCAAAGAAACATCAGTTGAACCACACCTTTCAACAGATTTAACAGATATTTATAGAGCGTTCGATCCAAAATCAAAATACACATTTTTCTCAGCACCACATGCAACTTTCTCTAAAACAGACCACATACTAGCTCATAATACATACTTAAGTAAAATATAGAAATGTCAAAATTATATCATGCAAATTATATTATACTGCAATGATACAGGAAATCAGGGAAGAATCAAACAGTTGCTGGAATGAAATAATGCCAGTAAAACAAATCAGCACCTATGCAACACAATGAAGTAATCCTAAAACAGAAATTCAGTGCTGTGCAGAAAAACAAAGCTGGTGTAATAAATAACCTAACGATATTCTAGAAAAACAAAACCCTGGGGCCAGGGAGATAACTTAGCAGCTTAAGCTCCCACCTGGCAAGTGCAAGGACCTGAGTCTGATTCCCCAGTGCTGGAAAAAAAAAAAAAAAGCCAGATCCAAAGGTAATTTAAGAAGTTATAAAGATCACAGAAATGATTAATTCAGACTGAAAACATACAAAGACTCAAATAATGCAGATTTCTTTCTTTTTTTTTTTTTTAATGGCCAGCTAAACCTGCTCTGGGGGTGGGGCTGGCACAGCATGTGGTGCCAGGGATTGAACTGGGGTCCCTGTGGTTGCCTAAGCAAGTACTTTAAACCACTAAGCCATCTCGCCAGCCCACAGATTTGTTTCTTCAAAAGAATAAATAAATTACAAGAAATCTTTCATTGATCTTTTAAATGAAAAAGAAAGACCCAAATTAATGCACTTAGAAATAAAATCCAAGCAGACTTAACAACTGGCTTCTCTAGAGGAACCCAGGGTCAATTCTTTTTTTTTTTTTTTTTTTTTTTTTTTTTTTTATGGCTGGCTTGGCCTACCATAGGGCTGGGGCTGGGGCTGGGGTTGGTGCAACATGTGGTGCTGGGGATCAAACTGTGGTCCCTGCGGTTGCCTAAACTTGCCTAAGAAGGCACTTCAGACCACTGAACCATCTCGCCTGACTGAGGGTCAATCTATTCTACTAAGGGGAGATAACTTGTATACAAATCCCTAATGTATGGCTGGTTCTGTTATATAACAGACTTTCTGCTATGGTCCAAAGTAAAAGTCAGTAGTTATCACACTTTGTAAGTTTCTAAATTGTGTTTGATGCCCTCATTATTGATAACTGTGCTACTTTAGCTAGGATGTCACACCTATTGTAATCAGTTGTTCTCCCTTGTGTGGAGCAAACCTCACAACTGCGCTACAACAAAAGACTGGGGACTGAGCCAAACAAAAACCAATACCCCATGCTCAATTAATTGGAAAGGTAGGCTCTTAGGGTAGGCACCAATCAAGAGTCTCCTACACATAGAAAGCATTCTTGAAGAACAGATGTTCTTGGAGAGGCCTTGATACTAGTGATACAACCTCCTACTACCAACACTCACAAGGATCATCACAAAATATGAAATAAATAATTTTTGAAGTAGAAAATGACAAGAAAAAGGAGCAAAATCTAATCTCAGACCTCCAGCCCACCCAGAACAAGTCCAGGAGACATGGACATAGAACTTGGAAAGTGCTCACCTGAAATTTCTGAAATGATTGCAACTGAAGTAAAGAAAAAAAAAAACTCCATGAGGCTATCAAAGAAATGAGATCAGAAATAATCTTCCCAGTAAAAAAGAAATGATAATCATAATTAAAGTATTGCTCAGCATATAAAGAGGACACAGAAACTTTGAATGCACAATATAGGAAAGAACAATATATGAAACATTGAAAGTGATATCCAGCAAATTAAAAATTTCACTGAAAGTTGAGAAAATCACTTGAATGAAACTAAAGATAGACTATCAGACCTTCAAGACAAGGTACAGCTAGTTATAATGAAAAGAAAGATCTTTTATAATAACAATGAACCATAAAATAACAAGTTAGGTGTGCAAGATGATGCAAATGGAAACAATGTAAGACTGACAGGTGTCAACAAAAGAGCAGTAGCCAATACAAATGACATAAAATGACTATTTGCAGATGTAATAGCTGAAGATTTCCCAAACATAGGAAAATAATCTGACAGATGAATGAGGCATATAGAACTCCAATGAGCTATAACCAAAATAAGTCTACACCCAGACATAGAAAGATCAAGTTCCCAGAAATTCATCACAAAAACAAGATGTTAAAAGCTCTTAGAGAAAAACACATCACCTATAAAGGTAAGCCCATCAGAATCAAGGCAGACTTCTCAACATAAGCTATCAAGTCAAAACAGCTTGGAGTGATATATTTTAAGTCCTAAAGGAAAAAAATTCCAACTCAGACTGATGTACCCTAAAAAATGATCTTTGAAAATTAATGGAGAGCTCATGTGTGCTGAGATTACAGGTATATAGTACAACCCCTGACAAGAACTGTTTTGTGTGATTATAGATAGTGTTATATTCTGGGACTTAAAATCATCAAGATGAAGACCCAGGAGAACCAAGGATGCAGTTTCAATCCAAAATCCAGGTGCATACACCTGGTCTAGAGTCACTAACATTCATGCTTGATCTGGGAGCCTCATGCAGAAGTTGGCTTGGTATGGAGCTTGGAAAGTATTTGTTGAGTAAATGAACTTCAAGAATCTATACCAGAGTTGTGGACTAAGACACCTCAACAGAGCACCATCCCTAGAGTAAGCCTGAAGATACTCTAGGAAAAATGAATACCTACCACCCACAGAGGATACAAGAAGAAAGGCAGCGTGATGCAATACGACATCCAGTTACAGACACTAGAAGGGGTAAGTGGAATAATGCAATTCTGTCTAAAGTAGCAGGGGACCCTGCAGGGCAAGACAGGTGCCCAGCAGAAGAGGGGGCCCACGTGGATGAACATGAGTAAGTCTGACATGAACCAGAGCCCACACTGAATGAGACTGTGGGTGTTGGACCTGTACAGAGGGGAATTCGGAACCCAGGTAGGAAGGGGCAGGCATTGCTGTTGGAGTCTCAAAAATGGAAAGAGATATGCCTAGAACAAACTCTGTGGTATTAGGTGGGAACATCACTCTGGATTCATGATTCTTTTATAGGCAGAGCGAGCAATAGAACATAACTATAGGAGGTGTAGTTCAGTGGTCTGGCATGTGTGAGGCCCTGGTTTCCACCCCCAGATCTCCTAAATAAATATAATAAATGCTTAATAAGTATAGCACTTCATTTTGCTAAATAAAGAATTCTGTAGCTAGAGAGTGATGGTAGTTGCACAATGCAACTTATGCCACTGAACTGCACACTGAAAACTAGTCAGGATGATAAATTCTATGTTATATTTTGCTATAACTTTCATTGCTAAAAATCAAACATAGGTCCTCCTGAATGCTAACCATGTATTCTACCACTGAGCTATATCCCAGCTCCCACAATTTCTAGAATAAGGATGGTGTGACCCACATTCTCTGCAAGGAGCTCCATCGTAAGGAACAGGGCAGTGGGCAAATATCACGTCAGGATTTAGTTGCTACATACCATTTCCACCAAAGTTCCCTGAAAATCAGGTGATTCCAGGGCTAAGCCAGGCTCATTCCTCCAAATGAGCCTGGAGGAACTTGCACTAAAAACTCAATGATGGTTCAAGGCAGAAAGGCCCAGCACGCAGCCGGAATGAGCTCCCATTGGTCATACTGGGAATAATCTAATCATCAAAATACATAGCAAGATTGATAGATTCCATCCCACTGAATACACAAGTTCATGTGGACATAAATAAATCACTCAGCCAAGCTCAGAAGAGAGGCAGCTTTGGAGATGGGGTAGGTGGGAAAAATGGTGAAATAGGGTACTTTCATGACAAAGCACAACTGAAAAAAATTAATGACCACAAAAGCAAACCTATAAAGGATACTGAAAGATATTGTAAGAAAAGATAAAAATGATCACAATTCCAAGAACAACAGAAACCACCAAGCAAGGCATGCAATTAAACAGAGGGAAACAGTAGGAAACCAATAGCAGGAAAATAACACGACAAAGGTAAACCAATCAATATTGGTTGAAAGTATCAATGTAAATGGTCTCAATTCACCAATCAAAAGAAGCATATTGGCAGAGTTGATCAATAAACTAAATCCAACACTATGCTACACACAAGATACACACTGAACTCAAAAGAAATCCATAGATTGAAAGTCAAGCCAGGTGTGGTGGCTCACACCTGTAATCCCAGCACTTGGGAGGCTGAGGCAGGAGAATTGATGCAAGTTCAAGACCAGCCTAGGCTGGTGAGCTCATGGCCAGCCTGAACTGCACAGTGAAACACTGTCTAAAAAAAGGCAAAAAAAAAAAGTCAAACGTCAAAAAATAATACTCCATGTGACCAATACTCAAAAACACAAGAGCAACTGTTCTATTTGCAGACAATATGAACTTCAAATCAAGATTATCAAAAGAGATAAAGAAGGTCACTACATACTTGTTAGGGGAAAAATTCAAGAGGAAAAGATAATAATCATAAATATATATGCACCAAATATGGGAGCACCTAACTATATAAAACAAATACTGATAGATATGAAAAGTATTATTATTACTACTATTATTATTTGCATTTTTTAGGCAAGGGTGTACAGGGTGTTCAGAGTCTCACTGCTAGATCCGACTCCTAGTGATTCGCCTATTTACAGACTCCCAAGAGCTGGGATTACAGGCATGAGCCACCATGCCCGGTTTCAGTGTGCGCTGGAGGTGGGGCCAGCATGGCAGGCCTGGGGATCAAACCCTTAGTCCTTGTGCCTGCTTGGAGATGCTTTAATCCTCTGAGCTATTTGGCTGGGCCTAGATATGAAAATTAAATGCATTTGTAATGGGAGAACTTAACATCCCATTGTCACAAAGAGAAAGATCAACTAGACAAATAATCAGCAAAGAAATAACAACTAAACCAAATGTGTACAAACAGACTTAAGTAGATGTTTATGGTGTATTCAACCCAACAACAACAAAACACACATTCTTCTCAGGTGCACATAGGACCTTCTCTAAAACAGAGTGTATACCATTCCACAGAACATGCTTAAGTAAATGCAAAGGAATTTTTTTTTTTTTTTCTTTTTTTTGGTATTTTAGGGAAGGGCCTAATTACTAGATTGAACTCACAGTGATCCACCTGTTTACAGCCTCCCAAGAGTTGGGATTACAAGAAAGTGTCACCACACCCTGTCTCAACTGCCATCTCAGCACAACCCAAGGGCAGGGCCAGAATGGCAGTTCCGGGATCGAACTCCCCGGCCCCTGTGTCTGCTTGCAGACACTTTAATCCTCGGAGCTATTTGGCTGGCCCTAATACAAAGGAATTTAAATTATTCTATGGATACGATCTGACCATAGTGTAATTAAATTGGAAATTACTGACAAAACAAACTGCATAAACACATGGAAATTAAATAACATCATCCTAAACAACCAATGGGTCACAGATGAACTTAAGGAAGAAATTACAAAATATCTACAATCAAAGGAAAATGCAGATATAATTTACTGGAACCTGTGAGATACAATGAAACAGACCTGAGAGAGAAATTTACAGTGGTGAATTCTCACATCAGGAAAATAAAATGAGCACAAGTAATCCAATGCTTCATCTCATGCTTCTAGAGAAAGAAGAGCAAGTCAAGCACAGAGTTCAAAAAAGAGAGGAAATTATAAAGATGAGAGCAGAAATTAATTCAACTGAGACTAAAAAAACAGTACAAAGAATTAATGAACCAAAGAAATGGCTGTTTGAAAGAATAAATAAAATTGATGAACCCTAGTGCATCTTACCAAAAAAAATGCAAAGAAAACCCTCTACTTCATGCAATAAAGAATGAAAAGCGGGCTGAGGATATATCTCAGTGGTCTAAGTACCTGCCTGGCAAGCACAAGGACCGAAGTTCAATCCCTGGTACTACATGCCACACAAGCTCCAGAACCCTAGGCACACTGTGCCAGCCCTGAAACTGGGCATGGTGGTGCACACCTGTAACCCTAGAGCTGGTGAGGCTGAGACAGAAAGATTACTATGAGTCTGAACTGCATAGCAAGACCCTATAGTAAGTAAATAAATAAATATTTTTAAAAAATAATGAAAAGGGTAAAATCGCTACAAATCCTGTGGAAATTCAAAAGATCATCAATATCTACTGCAATCCTTTACTCTCATAGGACGTAAAACACAAGAGAAATGGACAGATTCCTAGAAAAATATGAGGTACCAAAGAAAAAATAAAAATTCTGAATAAACCAATATCAGTTAATGAAACTGAAAAATGTAATTAAAAATTTACAAAGTTCATGTCCTGATGGATTCATGCAGAATCGATCATTTTCTGTAAGAAATTAAGAGAAGATTTAACACCAATACTCTTCAAACTCTTTAATTAAATTGAAAGGGAAATAATTCTCCCTAACTCATTTCTGGAGGCAAGTATTACTTTGATACCAAAGCCAGGCAAAGACCCAACTAAGCCATTCCACAGGTCAATCTCTCTAATGAACATAGATGCAAAACTTCTCAATAAAATACCAGCAAACAGAATGTAGCAAATCAACAAGATTGTATACCATGACTAAGTGAGATTCATATGAGGAATGCAGAGATGGTTCAATATACACAATCAATAAATGCAATACACCATATCAATAGAACCAAAGATAAAATCCACACAATCATCTCAATTGATGAGAAAAAGCTTCTGACAAAGTTCAACATTCATTCATGATAAAAGCCTTACAGAAAATCATAATAGAAAGTCTTTACCTAAATCTGATAAAAGCCACCTATGACAAACATCCAACAGCATACTAAAGAACAAAGACTGAAAGCTTTCTCTCTAAAACAAGAAACAAGACAAGGTATCTCCTATCACCACTTTTAATCAATACAGTTCTGGAAATATTAGCCAGAGCAATTATACAAGAGAGAGAAATAAAAGGAATAAAGATAGGAAATGAACTTAAATTATCATTATTCACAGATGACAATGTACTGTATATAGAACAGCCCAAATACTCCCCCAAAAGACTTCTAGATGTAATAATCAAATTCAATAGCATACAAAATCAACACTAAAAAATCAATAGCATTCCTGTACACAAACAACAAACTCACTAAGCAAGAAAATAAGAAAACTACATCCTTCACAATAGCTCCCCCAAAAGTGAAATACTCAGGAATCAATCTAACAGAGTAAAAGATCTATATACTGAAAAGTATGGTACTCTGAAAAAAGAGATCAAAGAGAATTTCAGAAACTGAAAAATTTTCCTTGCTCATAGTTAGGAAAAAATAAACACTGTGAAAATGGTCTTACTCCCAAAACTATGAAAGCCTTGAGTTTATCTTTCTTTATAGATGAGTAGTACTCTGTTGTATAAAAATACCACATCTTTTTTATCCATTCCTCAGTTGATGAGCATTTGGGTTATAGCCAAATTTATAGCAAAATGTGCTGCTATAAACACGGGTGTACATATTTTGCTGTACGATGATTTCAGTTGTTTTGGAAAAATACCTACGAGGGAAATAACTTGAATGAGACCTCCCAATCCTAGCTTTAACACAGATTTAATGAAATATCTATTAAAATACCATCAGAATACCTCAAAGATCTAGAGAAAACTTCCCTAAAATTCATCTTGAACCAGAAAAGACCTAGAATATATCAAAGGTAATTATGGGCAACAAAGGCAAGGCAGGAGGAATCATAATCCCTGACTTGAAATTATAGTACAAAGGTACTGCAATAAAATCAGCATGGTACTACCCCCAACACACCAAAAAGCAGACCTGCGGATCAATGAAACAGATTAGAAGATACAGATACATCTACAAACACAGTTACCTATCTTTGATAAAGGAACCAAACATATTCACTGGAAGAAAGCCTCTTTAGTAAATGGTGCTAAGAAAACTGGCTCTCCACATGATGAAGACTAAAACTAGATCCACTTCTATCACCAAGCACTAAACTAAAGTCAAAATGGATTAAACATTCCAATATTGAAACAGAAATACTAAATCTACTGGAAGATTTCTACTGGTAGAAATCTTGAAGACATAGATGTATGTAGAAAAAACAAACTACATGCAAAATACTTCAAAGAATTAACAACTGGGATCTCAGAGTATTAAAAAGTTTTTGCACATCAAAATAATTCACCAACAGTGAAAAGAAAACCCACAGATTGGGAAAAATTTTAGCTGACTGTCCCTCAGACAAAGACTTCTATCTAGAATATACGAAGAATAGGAAAAATCAGGGCCCCCCCAAATTCAAAGACCCTATAAAAAAATGGGCATCAGAGATGAAAACACACTTCTCAGATGAAGAAGTACAAATGGCAAATAAATATGTGAAAAAAATGTTCAACATCATTGGTCATTCAAGAGATGCATACTAAAACAGTGCTGAGATTCCATCTTACCCCAGAAAGAATGATTATCATCCAGAAGTCAACCAATAACAAATGCTGGAGGGGCTGTGGGGAAAAGAGAACCAAGGCCTCTCCACTGTTGGTATCAGGGAAGACTGATACAACTACTATGGACATCAGTGTGGAGATTGGTCAGAAACGTAGGATTGGGGGTCCCATTCAAGCCAGCTATTCCACTCCTAGGTATTTTTCCAAAAGAACAGAAATCATCATACCACAATGATCGTACCCATGTTTGTAGCAGGACAATTTGTCATACTTAAATCTTGGCTACAACCCAAATGCCCATCAACTGAGGGATGAATACAAAAAGATATGGTATTTTTATACAATACAGCACTACTCAGCTATAGAGATAAACTTGAGGCCTTTATAGGTAAATGGATGCAACTGGAGACTATACTCGTAAGTGATGTAAACTAGACTCACATGTGTGAACATTATATTGTCTCCCCAGGGTAAGAAACTGAAAAAGCAAATAAGATCAAAAAGGTACAATAGATATTGTGAAAGGGAAAGAAATGGCTCAAAAGGAAAGAACAACTGGGATGGGGAAAAGGAAAAAAGGAGGAGGGGGAAATACACACACACGTGCATGTGTGATAGTTAAGATAATTATACTAATTTATATGAGCTCTTTGAAAGGAACAGTTAGTGCTTATGTTATTTCATCAATTTTCCATGCCTTTATCTTATAATCTGAGTAACTACTTTGAAGATAATACTATGCAATATAAAAACTATTGTTAATTTCCTATCATCTAGGTTAAAAATTCTGTATTGTTTTTTCCTCCATAAAATAAAATTTAAAAAGGACAGAATGCAAAATCACAACAGGTACTGCTGAAGTTCAGATTATAAGTACTTTTAAAATCTGTACTCCAGTAAGTTGGAGAGTCCAGAAGGATTCCTGGGTATGTGAATGTGATGGCTGACTGACTGTGGCATCAACTTGAGTAAGTAACACCCAACTAAAATGGCTCACATAGTTCTGGGTGTACAAGACCCACCCTAAGGTAGGTTATTCCCAGAGTGCTGTAAAAGGAAAATGAATATGATGACAAGGGTTAAGAGTATGTAGATGAGGAGTGTTGAGCAGTTTCATTTTTCGTTCAGCACAAAAAAATTTTTCACATCGTATCTGACAAATTATTCTAGGGTTTGTAGATCACAGAGGAGAAAATCTAGGTCACATGCAAAAGCCTAACACAGTAATGTATTAAAAATTTATCCATAATACAGAGTCTAAGCAGATTCTTGAAGGTTTTGCAAGGCATCAGTGACTCATTGAGAATTAAGGGACTGCAGTGTGACTTCAGCCAGCTAATCTAGCTGTCAGTGTCCAGTCACATTCTGCATGTGAACTGCTATTTTCTATTGTCTTGTTTGCAGAAAAAGGCATTCATTTTTTGTGTACTTATATATGTATGCCTTATGGTCTAGTCAGGGTTTTACTAGAGGAACAGATATAATACAAGGAACAGATATAACACAAGATGTGCCAGTCTCAGAGTCAGATGGGGAAGTGTGCTGAGAGTGTCTGAACACTGCCAACTGAAGGATTCAGTCCCAAGGCTTTTATACTCGCTATAGTGTTCTATCCCTACTTGTCTCTACTGGTCTTAACCAGTTTCTACTGGTTCCTAATAGTCTCTAACAGTCAGCCATTGTGTCTGAAAAGGAACAAAGAAGAATCTGCTACAGAAAGCTGAAGGGTCCAAACTAGAGGCTCACAAGTCTGTGCAGGAAGCCAGGAGATAAAGTCCAAACTGAGTTATTCTGGGGAAGGGTCCTCATGGCTCACAGTGAAACAGCCAGGCAGTGCAGCCAGATTGATAAAATGTATCGACCACCAGGCATCCAGCCAAGTTGACACAATGTATTAACCACTACAATCCACCCCTTGTCAACTTGGCAACTAGACATATTTCTTTAAATCAGTCTCCAGATACAGAGATATGCATATAATTGCACCAACCATTGCTATAACTATACTATCCTACATATAAACAGAAACGCACTCATACCTTCAACATTGACATTGGTTAATCCTTAAGAACTGGTACTACATCTATCCATATTATATAATACAATTATATACAGGGGTGAAATAGTACAATTATAATACCTTTTTCTATAGTTGATCACGGGGTAGTAGCTGATATTTGGAACTACCTTCTTCTACTGCCCATTCTGTATTCCCTTGGCCCTTAACAAGTACCTCAGCAGGTCTTGGTTCTTTCCCTGGTGGAGTGACCCATACCTTCATTCCTGAAGGCTCTGCACTATTTATCATTGTGCCTGTATTAGGTTGTTGTAGCTTCCCATTCACCTTAATAACAGGGCATGGCAATACTAAGAGGCACTCCAAGGGATCTCCTGCATTCCATATATATTTTTTTCCTTTCCTCCATTGTGGAGTAGTAGTCCAATTTCCCCTTGATAGTCTGGCCAATCACCCTGACAACACCATGATTCCTTTTTTAGCTTGTTGTCTCAAAGGCATGAGGAGTCCAACATGACCAGCGGGAAATCTTAGCTTCCAGTTCAATGGTATCATTGCTGTGCTTCCTGGTACATGCCTTCCCCCCTCTGGGCCTAGGACTTCTAGTCCAGCAGGGCATAACGTTGTGGGAACAGGAAGCAAGAATTTTGCTAGTGGATCACTAGGGATAATGGTGAGTGGTACCATTCCTACTCCCACTCCTTGATTCCTGGACCCACAAATCCTGGCTATGGGAGACATGGTACCATACAGAGGGTGCTGATTCAAAGCATATACAGCCTGTGGGAGTGCCTTACCCCAGCCCTGTAAACTATTGCCACCTAGCTGGTATTGTAACTGCATCTTCAAAAGGCCATTCCATCGTTCTATCAATCCAGCTGCTTCTGGATGATGAGGTACATGGTAAGACCAGTGAATTCCATGAGCATGAGCCCACTGCTGCACCTCTATGGCTATAAAATGTGTTCCTTGGTCAGAAGCAATATTGTGTGGAATACCATGGCGGTGGATAAGGCATTCTGTAAGTCCACGGATGGTAGTTTTGGCAAAAGCATTACGCGCAGCAAAGGCAAATCCATATCCAGAATATGTGTCTATGCCAGTGAGTACAAAGTGCAGTCCCTTCCATGATGGAAGTGGTCCAATATAATCTACCTGCCACCTAAGTGCAGGTTGATCACCCCAGGGAATCGTACCATATTGGGGACTCAGTGTTGGCCTCCGTAGCTGGCTACAATGGCTGTAGCCAGATCAGCCTTGGTGAGTGGGAGGCCAAGTTGCTGAGCCCATGCATAATCTCCATCCCTGCCACTCTGTTCATGAGCCCACTGGGCAATAACAGGAGTGGCCAAGGAAGGAGTTTGGCCACTATCCACAGAACGGGTCATCTTATCCACTTGATTATTAAAGTTGTATTCTGCTGATGCCACCTTTTGGTGAGCATTCACATGGGAAACAAATATTTTTACATCCTTTGCCCATATGGAGAGGTCTATCCACATACCTCTTCCCCAAATATCCTTGTCACCAATTTTCCAATCATGTTCTTTCCAAATTCCTTACCATCAAGCCAGACTATTGGCTATGGCCCATTAGTCAGTATACAGTTGCACATCTGGCCATTTCTTTCTCCAGGCGAAATGTACTACCAGGTGTACTGCCCAAAGCTCTGTCCACTGTGATGATTTCCCTTCACAACTGTCCTTTAGTGATGTCCCAGAAAAGGGCTGTAATGCTGCAGCTGTCCATTTGTGAGTGGTGCCTGCATAGCGTGCAGAGCTATCTGTAAACAAGGCTCTAGTCTTCTCTTCCTCTGACAGCTGATTATATGGTACACCCCTCAATGCAGTGGATGCATGCTGGGAGACAGAGGGCAACACAGCAGGTGTAGAAGCCATAGGTATCTGGGCAACTTCTTCATGTAATTTATTTGTACCCTCTGGGCCTGCCCTGGCTCTGTCATGAATGTACCATTTCCGTTTAATGATGGACTGTTGCTAACATGTCCAACCTTATGACTTGATGGATCAGATAATATCCAGGCCATAATAGGCAACTCAGGTCTCATGGGGACCTGATGTCCCATAGTTAAGCATTCAGTTTCCACTAATGCCCAATAGCAGGCCAAAAGCTGTTTTTCAAAGGGAGAATACTTGTCTGCAGAAGATGGTAGAGCCTTGCTCCAAAATCCTAAAGGCCTCTGCTGCAGTTCACCTATGGGAGCTTGCCAGAGACTCCAAACAGCATCCTTATCTACTACTGATACTTCAAGTACCATGGGATCTGCTGTATTATATGGTCCTAAGGCCAGAGCAGCCTGAACAGCAGCCTGGACCTGTTGCAGGGCCTTTTCATGTTATGGGACCCACTCAGAATAAGCAGCTTTCCAATTCACTCGGTAAATGGGCTGTAGCTGGATACCTAAGTGAGGAATATGCCTCCAAAATCCAAATAAGCCCACTAGATGCTGTGCCTCCTTTTTGGTCATGGGAGAAGCCAGATGCAACAACTTATCTTTTACTTTAGAAGGAATATCTCTACATGCTCTACACCACTGGACTCCTAGAAACTTTGCTGAGGTAGAAGGACCTTGAATTTTTGTAGGATTTATTTCCCATCTTCTGGCTCTCAAATGCTATACTAACAAATCCAAGGTGGTTGCCACTTCCTGCTCACTAGGTCCAATCAGCATAGCATCATCAATGTAATGGACTAGTGTAATACCTTGAGGAAGAGAAAAGCGATCAAGGTCCCTATGAAATAAGTTGTGACACAGGGCCACAGAGTTAATATAGCCTCGTGGTAAGACAGTGAAGGTATATTGCTGGCCTTACCAAGTGAAAGCAAATTGCTTCTGGTGGTCCTCATGGATAGGTATGGAGAAGAAGGCATTTGCCAAATCAACAGCTACATATCAACTACCAGGAGATATGTTAATCTGCTTAAGCAAGGAAACCACATCTGGTACTGCAGCTGCAATTGGAGTCACCACCTGGTTCAGTTAACAGTAATCTACTGTCATTCTCCAAGACCCATCTGTCTTCCACACAGGCCAAATGGGAGAATTAAATGGAGATGTGGTGGGAACCACCACCCCTGCATCCTTCAGGTCCTTGATGGTGGCACTAATCTCTGAAATCCCTCCAGGAATGTGATACTGCTTTTGGTTCACTATCTTACCAGGCAAGGGCAACTCTAATGGCTGGCATTTAGCCTTTCCAACCATAATAGCACTAACATGACAGGTTAGGGCACCAATGTGAGGATTATGCCAAGTACTGAGTATGTCTATTCCAATTATACATTCTGAAACAGGGGAAATGACTACAGGATGGATTAAAGGACCTATTGGACCCACTGTGAGTCAGACCTTTGCTAAAACTCCACTGATCACCTGCCCTCCATAGGCCCCTACTCTCACTGGAGGGCCACTGTGGTGTTTTGGATCCCCTGGAATCAGTGTTAGTTCAGAACCAGTGTCCAGTAGTCCCCGAAATGTCTGATCATTCCCCTTTCCCTAATGTACAGTCACTTGGGCAAAAGGTCTTAGGTCCCTCTGGGGAAGGATAGGAGAAAGATTAACTGTACAAATTCTGGGGACATTAGGATCCTTCCCCAAGGGGACCTGGCCTCCCCATCATTGGAGGAGTTCTGGGTCTATAAACTGGCTCAAGTCTTGGAACAGGTTGAGGGGCCGATATTGCTTATCACTACAGTGTGAAGTAGGTCTCTGTCCTTTTGCCTTTTGCCTTTTGCCTCTACATTCTTTTGTTTATATAAATCTAGCAAAAAAATTTTAGGTTTCTCATCTATTTCGCTTTTAGGAACACCGTGGCTAATCAGCCAATGCCATAGGACTATGCATGTCAGATTATTCTGGTTATTGTTCCGCTTCCACTGTCCATGGCGATTAGGTGCTGTCACTTGACCTCTGCTACTTCAGGATCCAATCAAGCCTATGGCCCTTAAATTTCCTAATTGAGTAACTGCTGTCCCCACTGTGAGGTCTGGCATACAGAGAAGAGCAATAACAGGGCTCTTCAAGGATGCTGGTGCTCCCCTCACAAATCTGTTTCTCAAGGTGTTAGTGAAGGTAATGTTTTCAGATCTTCCAAATGTGAAGGATTAGGTTTAACACGACAGATCCACTCCAGCATTCCCATTTCCCTAAGCCTCTGTATCCCTTCATCTACAGTAAACCATGGAATATCAGGCTAACTCATTCACTGTGGGCCATCTTTTGAGCCACACTTCTGCCAGCCAGCCAAATAGACTATTAACACCTTTCTTTACTCCACGAGCCACAACATTAGAGTCCCTACTTAGTGGGCCCATATCAACAAACTCAGCCTGATCCAGGTGTATGTTTTTACCACCATTATCCCACACTCGTAAAATCCATTCCCATGCTTGCTCATTAGGCCTCTGCTTATAAGAGTTAATAAAAAGAGTTAAAAAACTCAAGAAAGTCTTTGGGAGAATAACAGGTTTCCTCATGAATCACGTTATGAACTTCACCTTTAGGTGACTTCTGTGAATGAAGCCTGGTTATGGATCTAGAGGCAAAAATAGGTGGCGAGGGTGTATCCAGAGGAGTCCCACTAATATTCTATTCATTCCATGCAGGATTGGTTTCTCCACATAAGTTAGGAGACACTAACATGGCAGAGGGTAAAGGCAGTGATCCCTCTGCCACAGTGGGTGGTGAAATCTCTTCCCCAGGCAAAATAATCTCATTAGCATCTAAAAACTCAACATCCTCAGCCTCCTCAGGATCCTCCCACACATCTCCATTCCAATTCATGGGATCCCATTCTTTTCCAATCAGTGCCCTCACTTGCACTTCAGACACCCTTAGAGGCTGAGCATTTAATTTATGTTGCAGTTAAGGTAGTCAAATTATGAGGGACTGAATTTGGGTTTCTGCAACCTCAGCTTTGTGGCTAAAAGAGGAGATTATCTGTCAGGATACTCTTAGAAACTTTTAAATTTTTTATCTGAGTCTGAAGGTGGGAAATGGTGTCTTCAAGCTCCTTATTTTCATTCAAAAGTTTGTCCAATGAGGCTAAGATAAACCAAACAGCATCACTATATTCCTTACTTTGCCAAAGAGATTCAAAATTTTTCTGCATGCAATCTCTAATTCACAAGTGGTGAATTAGGGTAATCAAATGGATCTATCTATATGCATGTTTGGTTAAAAACCTCATGCCATGGAGTATCAACATGCTCCTTAATTTCAGAAGAGACCATGGTGTTTTTAGGTCTCATCAAATCTCGAAGCCAATTCCAGGACACTTAAAGCCATTAAAAAGTGCCATCAGTATATTTTGTTTCTCTAACCCTGATCCTGGTACCATATTCTGTTCTTGTCAGGGTTTTACTAGAGGGACAGATATAATACAAGGAACAGATACAACACAAGATGTGCCAGTCCCAGAGTCAGATGGGAAAAGGTGCTAAGAGCGTCTGCACACTGCCAACTGAAGGATTCAGTCCCAAGGCTTTTATACTCATTGCAGTGTTCCATCCCTAGTGGTCTCTATTGGTCTTAACCAGTTTCTACCAGTTCCTAACAGTCTCTAATGGTCAGCCATTGTGCTTGAAAAGGAAGGCAGAAGAATCTGCTATGGAAAGTTGAAGGGTCCAAACTAGAGGGTGATGAGTCTGTGCAGGAAGCCAGGAGATAAAGTCCAAAGTGAGTTATTCTGGGGCAGAGCCCCCATGGTTCACAGTGAAACAGCCAGGCAATGCAGCCAAATTGATAAAATGTATCAACCACCAGGCATCCAGCCAAGTTGACACAATATATCAACCACTACACCTTACATGATAACACAAATGGTTATTAGAACTTTAGTTCTACTTTCAAGTTTATTCATTTGCTAGACCTCACAGAAATTAGTATATTTAAGAATTTATTACAAAGTTCCTCTACAACTCTTAAAGGTGAGAGATTCTACTATTATTTTTTTTTTTTAATTTTATTTATTTATTTATTTATTTGCTTGTTGTGTTTGTTTCTCCATTTATTCATTCTGTGGCTGGCTCAGCCTGCCTTGGTGGTGGCGCTGGCGCAGCATGTGGCGCCGGGGATCGAACCGCAGTCCCCACAGTTGCCTGAGCCCTCCCAAGCAGGCGCTCCAGACCACTGAACCATCTCGCCGGCCCTCTACTATTATTTTTGAATAAAATCTACTAGCATGACTTAGAATGTCAGACTTCTACTTAAAATGTATCTATATTCATGTTTCCATTCAATGTAGACATGTGTAGTAACATTAGTCATTAATGGTTAATTTATCTCTAGTAGACTACTTGAGCACTACTTAAATATGGTTTCAGAAACTTTAGAAAAGTACCTTGAAGGGTGATAAATGATACCCACATGAGCCATTAAATAATATCTAAACATCTGCTCTTATACTGGGCTTTGTCCTTTGGGATACTGTCTAAGGTTTGGTCAGACCAGCAAACTGAAAGATTTTAATGTAAATAAAGAATATCACTTATTTGTGTGACAGTATTTTACAGATTTGTTCCTTTTATGTCAATTGGTACAAATATGGTGTTTATGGTGTGATCCAGTCTTTCATGGGTGAAAGTTATTGCAAATATGCTTGTTTTCATACTGAACATCAACATTCCTTTGTACAAAGTTGCTTATTTTTGCTTTTAAAAAATAAGCAAACCTCATTTCTGTATTGTTCAGTGATTACCTGCCTCCTTTTTCTTTTATGTTTTAGAACTTAAGTAATTCACACTTTATTCATTTTTATTTGTAGCAAAATAATTTGCCAAAATCTAATTGTAAAATAACAGTTCAGCTTCTAGCAAGTCATATCATATTAGACCATTTCCAAGAACTACTAGTCAGTCCTTTTCTAAGTGTCTATTTATGTTCCAAAACTTCAACTATGTTTACAGAATTTAGAAAAAAGTTATACTATAGAAAGTAGCAAGTCTCAGCTGAGTAGCTATGTTTGTTTTCTTGGTGCTTTTTTTTTTTTTTTTCAGCTTCGAAG
>PVKN010006893.1:0-27624 GCA_004027915.1 Capromys pilorides
CCATAAGGGGCACAATGGTGATACCTTCTAGAAGCCAGAAGACTATCATGGCTGAGGCATTTATCAATAAAAAAGATTTGATGCAAGTGACAAAAAACTCAAAACTCAAAACATTAAAATAATAAAGAATTTATTATCACATGTAAGGAGAAGTCCAAAGATAGGCAATTCTGATGTCATCAAGGAGCTAGACTCTGCCGTCCCTCAGTTTGCCATTTTGCGTAGTTGCAACAGAGCTATAGTTGCTTCCGATATTGTATTTACTATATCAGTATCCAGAGAAGAATGAAAGGAAGTGGTTTTTCCTTATATCTCTTTTAACGGACTATGATACCTTTCAAAGAACCCCACTGACACCACCAAAGACATGCATCAATCAGATTTGCATCAAATGCCCGCTCATAAGCCAATCACTGGCAAAAGAAATGGACCCACCTTCCATGGCTGATAGGTCGGTCATGATTTACCATGATGCAAGGACCAGACCCAGCTTCCTGAAAGATATGGAGAATGAGTTTAAGAGCCAAGGAAATAACTATTGGGTAGGGACCATGTTGGGACAGGCATGGCATATAGTCAGGCTGGAGAAGTCAAAATTGGACCTTTCTCTTACAACTGTTGAAACGTTTTAAGTGAGAGGGTGGGCATAGGTAAGCTGTCCATTTTAGAAAGACCACTTTGGCTATGAATTGGGTTACTGGGGAGAAAGAAGGGATTTAAGCAGAGCTATTGAGAGGTGACAGCAGTGGGCCTAGAAAGAGATAATTTTCTGGACTGAACTACTCATGATGCTGATGGAGATAGCTAGAAGGTACAACCTGTGCCCTCACCAAGCCATGGGAGAGAGCAGTGGGAGATGCCAGGGACACTGCAGCAAAGGTTCCCTAACCACAGTGGTACTGTCATCCCCTAAACAGGAAATACCAGAAGAGGACACACTGGGAGAAGAAAGACTAGACATTTGAATAAAAAGAGATCAGGCAAAAAAAGAACAACACACCAAAAGTTCCATGTTGTTGAGATGGGTGGTTGGCCAAATGGTCTGGGGCTCAGGAGGGAATCTTGGGCTGGAAATGGATGAGGGATCATTAGAGAGAAAGACGGAGTATGGGTCCAGAACTCCATGGAGGCCTGACCTAGATATTTCTTTTGGGAATTAGTCTCAAGCTCTAGGGCCTCATGAGGTTCAGGGGCCCTAGAAGAGGCTAGAGCCCATAACTGGTGCACACCAAATTTGGCAGGTGGTACTGGCCATGGAAAAGAGAGCCTGAGAATAGAAAAGGCAGAGAAAGCTGGACCAAGAAGCCAGGGTGGAAGTTTCCAGAAGGAAGAGTGCACAGGGGAGGCCAAGCATGCCTAAGGCCTGGCTTTGCGTACTGTTGCCACAGCAACTTTGGAAAAAGGGCAGAAGCCCCAATGGGTGGACGACAATCTCAAGTCCAACTGAAAATCAGGAAGAAGCAAACAGTTGGAGGAGATCACAGGGCCAGAAAGCACACCCTCACCCAGGCCACATTGGGACAGGGAAGGGCTGTGCAAGCTGAGCCTGAAGAGCAAGGACAGGCAGTGAAGGGGGCCCCAGAGAGTGGGATTAAGTGTCGAGGTGAAGGGATTAGTCATGTTGATGGAAGGAACACAATTCAATCATGTTTATTTTACCAGGGAACCTGATCTCTAGCTTCTCTGGGAGCCTCTCTCAGCTCTTGGGGTCCTGGCTGCAGCTCTAATTAGCTGTGGTCTCATCCTAGCTCACTTTGTGACTGGGGTTGCCTCTGACACATCTTTGTACCTTTTGGCACCTGGCAGCAGGCAGCTATGGGGTAGGGGTAGAATGATTATTTTCTGCCTGGAGATCAAATGTCTGAAATGGAGGTTCAGATAGATAGATATAGACATAGACATAGACATAGACATAGACATAGACATAGACATAGACATAGACATAGACATAGACATAGATAGCAGAAAAACTTTGTGACAACTCTGAGGGAGTAAGATTACAGGGAGAGGAAGTGTTGGGTAATTGGGATGGAAAGGTTAAAGATGTCACCAGGTTAGTGTTGGAACTGGGCACAGTGAGCTTGACACAGTAGGCCAATTAGGAGCATTCATTTCAGTGAGATCTCAGTTCTTCTCAGTTAACCCAGCCACCCTAGTCTGGCTCCCCCACTTGCTGACTACTGCCCTCCTCAACAACTGTCTTCACCCTGACCAGCCAATACTCTCTGTCCTTAACGCACTCAGCCATGTGGCAGCATTTGACACAGCACCCTCTCTGTTATGTGACTAGCTCTCTACAATTCCCATGATGCAACCCTCATGACAACATCATCTCCCAGTCAGCCTTTCCTCCTTGGTGGCTACCCTTCATCTTTCACAACCCCTATCTAAATGTAGAGGTCCTTTGAGGCTCACACCAAGTGTCCTTTCCATCATTCTCTGTAGTGTCACCCTGCATGCCACAGCCACACCCTCAAGACCCACACAGGTGCTACCTTATTCCAACTCTGCCTGCCATGACAACCAGAATGTTCATCTCTGCTCTCTAAAACTCTGCCCATATTGTCTTCCCTGTTCTGCACATGGCCCAATCATCCTAGTTTTCCAAATCAGATCTTTCAGCCATTCTGACAGTTCCTCACTCTCACCTTTCCCATGCAATCTGATGAATCCTATCATTTCTGTCTCCATCTCTGGGCTATCCCTGCCTTCCCCCACAAGTCTCCCTTTTCCTTGCAGCAATGTCCTCATAACTTTCTTGTTTTTTCCCTCCCCTTTCACTCATCACACAGGAGGAAAAGCAGACTCCATAAAACGTAAAGATTGCGTCATTTTCCCTCATATCACCACACTTCAGTGACCTCCATTGCCTTTAAAGCAAAGTCCCACCCCTTTCTCAAGACCTGTGAGGTCCACTTGGTCTGCCCCATCCATCCCCCGGGGGGTATTCTAGGGTCCTGTCCTCCAGCCCTAGGGAAATCTTTACATTCCTCCAGTGCCAAAGCTCATTGCTACCACAGAGCTTCAACTCCTGTCTTCTCAATGTCTGGAAGGCCCTACCACCCCACTGCTCAGCCTACTGACTGCCTCCTCCAAGCCACCTGCCTAGGGCATGCCACCCCCACAATTCCTTTCTCAGCATTTCCCCTCTTTTGTTTCCTCTGTGTCCTTGCAATCATTTCCTTGTCTCCCAGTAAAGTGAGCTTTTTGGAGGCCCTTTGTCACTGACCATCAATGCCCTGACCACTCATCTCTCCCTGGCACCAGCACCCATTAGTCGAGTGAAGAATAAAGCAGTACTGACACATCTCATGTGGCCTTCACAACCACTGTTAGAAGTCAGCAAAGCTGAGCATTCAGAGAGCAGGGAATGTGGAAGGCAGAGGCTGCAACCCACCATACCTCCCTGCCTCCAGATTTCAGAGCTGGGCCTACTACTGGCCTGTTCTTGTGGACCACAATGGTGCTATTTGACTTCCAGGGAAAAAGAAGCAATGAGAAAAATGTGTACATGTGTGAAAAAGTGGTGCAGTGGGAAACCTAAGATGAGATACCAATTTGGACATTAGGTTGGGAGTTAGAAACTGAAGCAACTGATCTGATATGAAATATAAATTGCAAGGATTCTAATCCTAACAGTTATTGCAGCACAATATAAAACAAAATAATGGTTTTTTTTTTCCTTGAAGAAAGAGAGCAAGGTGGGGTGGAGACACCTCAATGGCACAGAGTAGAAAGCAATCCCAGACACAAGGTCTAGAGCCATGGTGAAAAATCTATGGCGTGCGCTTCAGCAGGCTGTTATTATTGAAAGCTTTAAAAAGTTCACCATCACTGGTCTAGAGTATGATTTATGAGAGCAGAGAATAGATTTAAATTAATGAAGGATGGAAAGATTTGCCACTAAATGGGGCTGGAAAATTATCTTATCTATTTGAAAAACATAAAGTAATTTTTATTTCCTTTCATATCAACTACCTAAATCACAGCAGGTGATTTAAATGCAAAAAAAAGAAAATGAAAGAGAAAAGCACACTAATAACTCCATAAAAAAATGGAAATGATTCATTATACAAACTGTGGTTGAGGGAGGCCATTGCAGCCTCCACAACCATAAACAATTGTAGTGGAAAATACAAACATCATTGAGGATAGGAAATATAATGCTTATGTGTGTTAAAAAATTCTCATAAATAAAACATTCATAAAAGCGATAAGAGTTTTCATAGCAAAATGTTGGGGCAATAAAAAGCATTAAGGGTCCATCTGTGAAAAATGAAGTTCAAAAGGCAAATTCAGTTGCAAATATTGAACTTACTCATAATAAAATAAATGTAAAATAGGATGCAGAGACACTCAGGCCCATCCAAGAAGCACTTTACAAAATAAGAGCTCGCACTGCAGACTCAACCCCAGTGGTGGCATGGGACCTCGTGTGCACAGCTGGCAGGACTGAAGGAGCAAAACCTCTCTAGAAGGCAATTAGCTCAAGATGCGTGAAGAGCCTCAAAAAAGATTCATATTGTTTGACTCAGTAATTCCACTTATAGGAAGCTCATTCCAAGAAAATGGTCTAAAGCAGTGCCCAAAGATGTATGCAGAAAGATACGTACTGTGGCTTTAGTTACAGGAGACAAAAATAAAAAGAAGTAGCCATCAAAATCTCCAGCTCCAGATCAATTATTGTGAATGCACTACTAATGTGTTTTGAAACTACCATATTGTTATTTCCTATTAAAAACTAAAATAAATAAAAAATAAAAAATTTAAAATTAAAAAAAAAAAAAATCTCCAGCTCCAGGACCATGGCCAACCAAAGCATAGTCCTTTTTGTCCTTTATTTTTTTTTTTTTTTTTTTTTTTTTTTTTGCGGGGGGTACCAGGGATCAAATTCAAGACCCTGTGCTTGCTAGGCAGGCACTTAAGCTACTGAGCTGTTTCCCTGACCCTGTTCCTTTCTTTAATTGGATTAAATATACTAAAACTTAATCTAAAGAAAGAAAGAAATGAGTTAAATGTAATAATCACAAAGAATGCTGACTAACTTGAGGAAATGTTTAGCATATAATCAGTGTAAAAAGATGATGAAAAATTTTATATATGGGGAGAAGAGAGGAAAAAAATATACACATACACACACACAATTCTTCTTGCTTTACTTACTCTTCAAGTTTTCTGTCACATTTTCTTTATGATAATATATTTCAAAAATACAGAAGAGAAGTCCGACGTGGAAGTTGTGGCGGCCGACCTCACTGGCTGGGACCGCTGGGGCCGCGGCCGGAGCAGGGCGAGCGGAGGTGGCGGCGCCGAGGTCGTGTAGGACTTGCTGCGGAGCTGAGGCGCGGGATGACCGACGCTCATCATGGGTGACTTTTTCTCAAGTATTTTTTCCAGCCTCTTTGGAACCCGGGAAATGAGGATTTTAATTTGGGGAGTGGATGGTGCAGGAAAAAACCACAATTTTGTACAGATTGCAGGTCGGAGAACTTGTTACGACTATTCCTACCATCGGTTTTAATGTGGAGACAATGACGTACAAAAACCTGAAATTCCAAGTGTGGGATTTGGGAGGACAGATGAGTATCAGGGCGTACTGCAGATGTTACTACTCGAACACAGACGCGGTCCTTTATGTGGTGGACAGCTGTGATCCGGACTACATTAGCATCTCCATGTCCGAGCTGGTGGCCACGCTGCAGGAGGAGGAGCTGAGGAAGGCCATGCTGATGGTGTTCGCCAACAAGCAGGACATGGAGCAGGCCATGACCCCCTCGGAGTTGGCCAATGCCCTCGGCCTTCCCGCCCTCAAGGACCTCAAGTGGCAGAGATTCAAGACATCGGCCACCAAAGGTACCGGCCTGGACGAGGCCGTGGAGTGGTTAGTGGAGACACTGAAGAGCAGACAGTAGCCTCGTCACGTGGCTGTGGGGCACGGCTACGTCCCTTGTCCCTTTAAGACTGCACTAGGACTTGTGATGGAGGCAGGTGCCGATTGACGCAGGGCAGTAATAAACAGAGGAAATGAGGGTCCGATTGCAGGGACCCTTGATTGAATCCAGGGCTGCTCTGTCGCATAGACTCCTCTTCCGGCTCCCTCGCGTGAAGGTGCGTGTTCTGTTTGTGCAGTGGGCTCTTGGATCCACTGTGTTAGAGCGCACTCTTCCCAGGAGGGAGCCCCTCCCCTTGAGCTGGCGTTGCATCTTGTCTGTGAACACTAACCACTCCTCCCTCAGGCTCCAGGGCAGCGTGGTCCTGTCAACTCCAGCTTAAACGCATTGGGTGACAGCACGGGGTTACTCTGGTGGCTGCTTCCTGGACCCCGTGCAGCTGTCATTTTACAGCACTTTGGAGTTGTTAACATTATGGAAAGCACCCCGCTTGCTCCTGTTGTCATCATTTTGTGGCCAGGGCCCCGAGCACACTGATGCGGACAGCACTCAGGCTGGTTCCTGCACAATGCTGCGGGCTCTGGAGACGCGCTGACTCCTTGGATAGTGCTTAAACTTAGGGTAGCCATTCGGAGCCTTCAAAGTAATATCTGTGAACTTGTCTGTCTAGAAGAAGCGACCAGGATGTCATTAAAACGATCCTAAGTGGTTATATTTGATGGAATTTTCAACATAATAAAGAAAAGCATTCACGTTAAAGGAAATAAAATATCTATTTTAAGAAGCAAAAAAAAAAAAGAAGAAAATAAGAATTAAATATTGAGCACAATATTCAATGTACTTACTATCCAAGACTGGAGAGATGGCTCAGTGGTCTAAAGTGCCTGCTTAGGCAAGCTTAGGCAACCACAGGGACTGCGGTTCAATCCCCGGCACCATTGCACCATTCCCACCCTCCAGGGCAGGCTGAGCCGGCCATAACATAAATAAATAAAGTTTAAAAAATAAATAAATAAATAAAAGATGAAACCAAGACTGGATTATTTTTGTAATAGGAAAACTCAGATGAAAAGAATAAGAGCTAGTTCTTAAGAGAATAGTAACTACATAGGTGAGTTTTTGTTGTTGTTGTTTGTTTGTTTGTTTGTTTGTTTTTCCTTTTCTTGAGGTACTGGGGATCAGGCTCTGGACCTTGTGCTTGCCAGGCAGGCTCTTATGCCACTGAGCTATCTCCCTAGCCCCATAGGTGAGTTCTGAAGGAAAAAAAGAGTAATGATCTGGAAAGGAAAGAAAACAGTCCAGCATGGGGGAGGCTACCCATGTGGGCCTTCAAAGATACTCAGAGCTAAGAAACAAGATCACTGAGTTCCTGGCAACCAATGCCCATCATCTGAAATGCCCACCTGGTGCTTGGCAGTTTCCTCCGGGTCTGTGTCAGAGCCTAAGATCCCCAGGTCTTCGGATTAGTGTGTCTGTCTCTGGGCCACTGCTATGGGTTTGCTCCCAGTTTCTGCGTCTTGCCATATGTTGCCTAGTAGGGAAATCCAGATCTTTTCCTCTACAGTGTTCTTATCACTTGTTTTTTCTTTCTCAAACTTCTCCTGGCTATTTTTGCCCAGCTCTACTACTACATGGCTTTTAGGATCAGTATATTAAGTTCCATTAAAAAAAAAAAATCCTAGTGACATTTGTACATTGAATTTGTATATTAATTTGGAGAGAATTGACATCTCAAGTCTTTAGGACCCCAACATTTCAAGGGTGGTTGAGTCAGAAGCTCTGACTAAGAGGGAAAAGTCACCATAGAGATGGATTAAAAACAAGGAAAGGGTGTTGTCATGGAAACCAGGAGAGCCGAGGGTTACAAGAAAGGGAGAGTGATCAGCATTATCAAACTCTGCAGAGCATTCTAATAAGACATAAATGGAAAAACATTCACTGAAAGTGATAATTAGGGGATTGTGGGAGCCCACCACAAGAGCAGTTTCAGGGGTGTCATAGAGCAGAACTCCGAATGCAGTGCCCGAGAATGATAGTCACTTGGTGAAGATGGCCTTTTTAAAGAAGTGTAGATGGACAAGTTTAGATAATTGAAAAAGTTTAAAGAAGGTTGATCTGAGAGCTGGAGATCAAAGTGTAGAATCAAAAGAAAGTTTTCAACTTGATTTAACAAATACTATTTGAGCACCTCCTGCATGTGGCTAGTTGATGGGGAGACTGAACAAGATGGACATAACTCTTCCCACATGGAGCTTAAGGTTTGAACAGGGGAACAGACACAAAATAAACTGCATGAAAAGAAGCCCGGATGGTTGTGAAGGAGAAGGGCATGGCACTGAGATCAGTGAGGGTCCTCAGGGTCAGGATTCAGGAAATCTAGTTAGGCTCCCCAGACACCTGGAAGATAAGGAGATCAACCATGTTAAAAGATCGAAATATGCTCCAGGCAGAGGGGCAGAGAGAGGTGCGTGCCAAGCAATGGAGCATCAGGGCCTAGTCTGGGGACAGGTATCCAGTGGATGAGCAGGACAGAGGTGAAAAGAGGAGCAGTCATGTGGCTGGAAGGCTTTATTCCAAGAACAATGGAGGTACACAGACATTGTGACATGGTGACAGACACTTTGCATGCAGAAATCATTTCTCTAGCTTCTGGTGAGGAAAAGATGACAGTGGAGGCAGAAGGGGCTGCAGGGAGAACTGTGGGAGGGCAACCTCCAATCTGTCATCCAGACAAAGTAGTGGCAGCTGAGATTGGGACATTGATGATGAAATAGGGAAAAAAAAAAAATGGAAGGATGAAGGGCTATGGGAAGGTCATGTTGGCAGAGGTTGTGCAGGACTGTGGATGGCAGTGTGAGGACTGGTGAGCCACAGAGGGGGACCCCTGGCATCCCCTGGCTGATGATATCTCTCCACATGATGTGGGTTAGGAGCAGGTCTGATACCGAGAGAAGTTATCTGTTAAGTGTGCTGAGCAAGAGCAGGTACCTTAAGGCCCTCAGGTTCCGGAACCCAGATAGAACGTAGCTGGAGATGGAGCATGGGGAGGCTTCAAGCCCAGGCTGAAGTGAAAGGGCGTTAAGCTGCTCAGTGAAGAGGTACATTAAGGAATAGTGAGCAGAGGAGCAAACAGATGATAGAAACTGAGCCTAGGTGAACTCCAGGAGTCAAGAGACTGGATATGAGAAGAAGTGGCTAGGAAGAAGAGGCCAGCAGGAAGGAAATTCCCAGGGGCCCAAGGATGAGAGTGGCCATGCAGGAATGTTAGGAGAGGTTTCTGGAGATCCTGAATTTGGCCTCTGTGGCCCTCTGACAACTTCTGGGAAGTATGGGAGGGAAGGGATGGGTCAGGAGCAAAAGTGATGTAGGATCTGCCTGTGAAAGGAGGAAAGTGAAATAAAGGGAAAACAATTTTTTGTTTGGTTTTGTTTTTCATAAAAGAACAATATTTACATATTAATCTTCTTAGAGAAAGGTACCTGTGGGATGAATCATTGTAGAGCCAAGGTAATTAGCTAAATGAAGCCTCGGAGGAATGAGGCAAGTGGGCCAGGCAGCCAGAGACGTCCACACTACTACAGTGGAATTCCACACTCAGCCTTTTACTCAGTGGCCTGTATGCCACTTTCTTTTCTTTCAGGGAATTTGAGTGTAACCTTTGTGAGTTAACTGTGTCTTTCTTTGACAGGAATTTCATCTTCTTATGGCCAGAACCCTGTTTCATTCATGTCGTAATGACCCTTGGCCCAGAGCAGCCAACTGGGGGCTGCCAAATAAATATTTTTTGACTTGAAATAAAATGCCTGAGATGGAAGCTTGAATTTTGCTAGTCAAGGAGTCTGTGATCAGTGATACAAACAAAGGCATTGGTACATGCTAACTTTGGCATAGCAGAGGGAAGGAGGGACTGGGTGATTTGGGGAAGAGGGATATATGGTTGACATTCTTGTCACACAAGACTGATGGGCAAGGGAAGGAGGTCAGCCCCTCCCAGCAAGGGCACAGCTTGACACAGTCTACCTAGTAGATCATAAACATTGTCTCCTGTGACAGTCATCAACACCATGAAGCACATGGGGATGATCATCCCATTTTACAGAAACACAAAGAAACACTGTGAGACCACGTGTAGAGCCCTCCAAGGCTGTGAAACACCTAGTGTGTCAGTAGGAGACAGAGGACACCACCCCACTCTCCTCACTGCTGACTCAGCACTCCACTGCTGCCGCATCCTTACAGGAAACCAAGGGCAAAATCAGAAGTAGAAGTAAGCAAAGACAAAAGCAGAGTTGGTAGACTACCTGGAGAAGACACCATAAGGCTGCCCCAGCACAAGGTCTGACCAGCACACCTGAACATCAAAATACATCCAAAACCATATCCATAGGCCCACAGTGTCAGGGTACAGTCCATGACTCAGGACTCAGGGTAGGGTGACTCGTGATGGGAATGAATGCCATATTGTCACAGGCAGGATAAATATGCTGCTCAGCTGTGCCAGGGCTGTCTGGTCCCAACCTCTAATATTGACAACCACAGTCATTGAACTCTGAATTCTATAGCCTCATTTTCCTGGCTTCCCTGGCCCCCAGGCACACTCATTCTCAGCCCCATACAGTCCTGAGGTGAGAGGGGACTGTGGACACCCTCAGATGCCCTTGTTTCACATGCTGTGCTTGGACATTCTGTCTTTATTCTCTTTTCTGCAGTTACTGGGCTAAGTGTAAGGCTTCTGCTCTGATATGCCCTGAAATTGTCTAGGACACCATCACTCAGGAGCTTGGGACCAAGGATTTTCTGGAGTGTCCGGGTAGTACCACAAGTTCTGGTCTAATCCACAGATGTTCCTCCTTCTGCCCACAGGTTGAACTCTTAGCCCTTTTATTGAGCTCAGGCTTTGATAGCATGAATTCTTTATAGTCTATTGTCAGCATATACTCTTTGCCTCTGCCTTTAGCTTTGACTCCAAATCTCCAAGCTCCAGAATAGACTCTATATTCTCTCATATCTTGAGACTAAGATCTTGCTCAGAGGAGCTGTGGCTTTTCATTCTCTGAGACCTCTGTAAACAACAGTCTGCACAGCTGTCATCTATGGTAAGAACTCCCAAAACTCCAAACCAAGGCAGGAGCTGCACGATGACAGTACAATGATAGTGATAGGTCCAGGAAACTCAGACAGAGGAGCAGAGTAGTGAGAGAATACGAAACCCACGCGCAGCACAAGGAAAAGATCACTGGACTCCACACAGTTTTTTTTTTTTTTTTTTTTTTTTCTTAAGACACCCTACAGCAGTGAGGAAAGAAGGGATTAGTCAATCAGAGGTGCTGGAATGATTGCTACGCTAGCTGGCAAAGCAAATCCACTTTCTTCTTCACTTCGCATCATACATCAGCATCAAGTTTGGAAGGATTAAAGATTTAAATTAAAAATCACACTTGAATAAGGTAGAAGGAAGTACTCATCCAAAACCTGGATGAGACGTTTAAGCTTAAAAGTAATGGAAGCAACCACAAAGAAAAGAAAAATAAATTAGATTTAAAATTTTAGATTTAACTGTATAAAAATTGAGAATTACTTGGAGGATGTCATGCAGAGGGTTAATATCTTTGGTGTTTAAGAATCCATACAAATTGAGTTTTAAAAATTCAAATCACTGCTGGGTAAATGTGAAGGGGTAGGAACGCTCAATTAACAAAAGATTAATTTTTTATAGCTCATAAGTTGAACCTATTTTCCAATATCTAATTATTTTTTAAAAAGTAAATTAAAACAACAGTGAGATAACACTGTTTGCCCATCACTGAGTGGAGAAGAAAATTTTAATGAGAAAACCCCATGCTGGCTAGAGTGTAATGAAACAGACAATATCGAGGAAGGGAATGTCAATTACTACAGCCTTTGGCCTAGTAATTACACTTATGGCACGCCATCAGAAGGAAATAATCTCAAATTGACAAAAGATTTATGTACAAAGAGATGTAGTATGGCTTTGTTTATGATTTTAAAAAATGGAAACAACCAAAATAACCAACTATTGGGAAAACGTAAATTATTCTATATTCATACAAATGTACTACTAGTCATTGACTAATTGTATTTTTATAAAAAGCTCTGGAAAATTGAATTGTATGGTATAAGAAGTGGAGGAGAAACTGGGATATCGGGGTACAAACTGCATGCAGCATATAATCTTAACTATTGAAACAAAAAAGAGTACCCAGGAAAAGCTTGGGAGGAAATGTGTTGGGACCCTTAACCCAAGAACACAGAGCTCAGGACAGGGAAAGGTTGATAGAGAAAAGGAAATAAATGCTGGGAGAGCCTGGAAGATGCCTAAGTGAGCTCAGGAAGTCTCTTAAAACTTTATGTGTGGAGAAGAGGAGGCATGAAGTCTAGCTTCACCTGGTTGTCTGGTCCAGCCTGTCCTAAAGCTCAAAGAAAGGAACAGAGCTCAGGGAACTGCCATTTGGCTGGTATATCCAGAGCACAGGGCTTGAGGTGATGACAGAGAGAAGGAGGGTAGGGAACCATGCCAGAAAATGCATGTAAACCTTTGAGCCACGCTGGGGACTTTAAAATTTTATCACAAGAGCAATGAGGACCCAGAGAAGATTTTAAGCTTTGCCTTTTAGGTTAGGTTACAGTAGTCACAGGGATTCTCAGCAGTACAAAAAACCCCCACTTATTTAGTAATAAAAGTAAAAGTAAAACATAAAAATGTTAAAAATTAAAACTATAGTAAAACATATTAGAAAACCATTGGGATCTGAGGTAAGGCAAAAATTTCTTAGATATAGCACCATAAAAGATCAAAATGATAAAAGCGTGAGCCGTAAGAGGACAAACTGATAAACTAGACTTCACCAAAATTCAAAACTGATGTTCTTTGAAAGACACTGCTGAAAGAATTTTTAAAACCAACAACATTGGGGAAATATTTGTAAATCATGTATCCAGAATATACAGTCTCAAAACTCAACAAATCAAGAGCCAAAACAAGCTGTGGTCTGAGGAGGTAGCTCAGCTGCATAAGAACCTGCCTGGCAAGTGCAAGGTCCTCAGTGCTGGGGAGGCTGAGGTAGGAGGATCACTATGAGTCCAAACTGCATAGCAAGACTCTATATCAAAAAATTTTTTTTAAAAAAAAATCAAAACTAGCTGGATAGCTATAATTCTAGGGCTCAAGAGGCCAGGGCAGAAGAATCTCAAATTCCAGAGCACCCTGCTCTACACAGCAAAACCGTGTCTCAAAAGAAAAAAAGTAAACTACCCCATAAGAAATGAGCAAAAGCTTTGAACAGATACTTCACCAAAGAGGATGAACAGACGGCAGATAAATACACAAAGAGATGTCCAACAGCTTTAATCATTTGGGAAAATGCAAATTAACTACAGTGGTGTAACTTCATTAGGATATCTAAAACTAAAAACACAAATTGTATTAGTAACCCTTACCATTGCTGAGAAACAATACCTAATACTCACAATTTAAAGAAGATTAATTAAGCTCATAGAACATGGTTAGCAGGCTCCACGGCAGGAACATCATGGTCGAAGTTTGACAAAGCAAAGATGCCTCATTTGTGGCAAAAAAAAAAAAAAAAAAAAAAAAAAAAAAAAAAAAAAAAAAAAAAAAAAAAAAAAAAAAGCAGCCAGAGAAGAAAGGAGGAGGGGAACCAGATGCAGTAGTCAAGGTCATTCCTCCATGACAATTCTAGGCTCACCCACTAGTGTGGCCCACAAATCCCTTGGGGAGATCCCAAAGTCAGTTGAGATGACATTCCACCCTAACCACAATGATCGTGTCAAATGTTGGTGAGGACATGGAGCAACTAGAACTCTCATAAGTTGTTGGATGGGAACATAAATGGTACAACTGCATTAGAAATAGATTGGCATGGGGCTGGGGAGATAGCTCAGTGGAATAAGTGCTTGCCTGGCAGGCACAAGGGCCTGAGTTCAATCCCCAGTTCTGAAAAAAAAAAGTTGGCAGGTTCTTAGAAAGCAAAACACACACCTATAAGGTTATCTAGCCATTTCTCTCCTAGGGATTTATCCAAAAGACATGAAACTGTATATCTATACAAAGACTGGTACAAATGGTGAAAGAAGGGAAGAGGGGAAGGAGAAGGAAGAGGAAGTAAAAATAATTAAGATGTGTTACGTACATACATCAATTTCCCATGATGGATGTGATCATTATGTACTACAAACATGTACAATAAAATTTCTTAAAAGACTGGTACATGAATCCCCATAACAGCTTTATTTGTAATAACTAAAAACTGGAAACTAATCAAATGTTCACCAGTATGTGAATGGATAAATAAGCTGTGGTACACTCACACAATGGGATACTACTCACCCATTAAAAAGAATGAACTACTAATAGAAAAAACAATACTCATGAATCTCAAAATAGTTATACTGGGGCTGGGGAAATAGCATAGTAGAATAAGCACTTGCATGGCAAGCACAGGGTCCTGAGTTCAATCTCCAGTACCGCAAAAAAAAAAAAAGAAGAAGGTTTCAAAATAGTTGTACTGAGGAAAAGAAGTCAGATAAAACAAGCGCACATTCTCCATGGTGCCATTTTCATAATATTCTAGAAGTTGCAGGTTGATGCATAGAAGCAGAAAATAAATCAATGGTTTCCTGGGGAAAGTAGGAAGTAGGGTGGGAGGCAGACAGTGAGAGGGACCACAAAATGATACAAAAATTCCTTTGGGAATAATAAATATTTTTTAACTAGGGATGGTTCACAAGTGCACATACATGTCAAAATTCATCACACTATCCGCTTTAAACACGTGTAGTCTGTTTATATATATATTATCCATCAAGAAAGCTATTATAGGGGCCGGCGAGATGGTTCAGTGGTCTAAAGCGCCTGCTTAGGAGGGCTCAGGCAACTGCGGGGACTGCAGTTCGATCCCCGGCACCACATGCTGCGCCAGCACCACCACCAGGGCAGGCTGAGCCAGCCACAAAATGAATAAATAAAGAAACAAACAAACACAACAAGCAAACAAATAAATAAATAAAAATAAAATTTAAAAAAAAAAAAAGAAAGCTATTATACATTATACACACATGCATATATATATACATATATGTATTATATGCTATACATATACCATTATGCATTATATTGGTGCAGCTAAGTATTGGGCTCTTTCTCTCCATTTTTCATCTCTACACTTAGTTTTGTAGAAACTTGGATGAACCTCTCCCTTCTCTGAGCTAATAAATTCCTCTTTTACCCAAAGACTATTTCAAACCTGATACCTATTGCTTGTGATCAAAACTTCTGGTGCGAATGGATAATGTCTGGAGCAGGGCTGGCAGACCTATGGCATGCATGCCACGGCAGGCTGTGGTATCACTGAAAGCTCTGTAAGGTTCACCCTCACTGACCTGGTGTGTTACGAGGGCACAAGAAGGAGTGTGTCACCTTATCATGGGTGCTCAAAGGTGGGGAGTCTGGATGTCAGGAAAAAAGTTTTGGGGAGAAGGTACTACTTGAGTTGATGTCTGAAAAAGCTGGGGCTGGGACAGAAGGACTGAACAGGCTCTAGAGTTTGGACTCAGGATGTCTGAACTAAAGACAGAGTTGGGTGTTCACTGTATCACTGGCCACTCTCAAGGCAATGGAGAGACAGAGCCCTGTCAGTGTCTCAGGACTTCCATCTCCCCACTTCAGGGGCTGGGGCACCCCAGGCACCTACAAAAGCAGAGGAGAGAAAGAAATGCCATCACTGTGTGGCCACGTGAGCAGAGTAGGAGAGCAGGTTGTCATGGAAACTAAGCTACTGAAGCTTTTCTAGGAGGACAGGATCAGCAGGACCAAATGTAGCAGAAAAGCCAAACTGATGAAGGCTGAAAATTTTCTTTTGATTGACAATTAGTAGAGCATTGATGAGAGTAATAAGAGTAATTTCAGGGGATCATGGACCAAGGAGGGGTTGGGGGTGGGGAGAGCTATTTAGAAGATAAAATAGACCAGAGCTGATAATGAGATGCACCTGGGTGAAGGAGCAGTGTCAAAAAGGCCCTTGGGTTGCTGGCATTCAGCATGGACTGGGTGGCAGCGAAATGTGTCACCAGAGGTTGGGACCCTTTTGTTGATGGGGGGGGGGGCGGTTACTGGGAGTCAAACTCAGGACCTTGTGCTTGTCAAGCAGGTACTGTGCCTCTGAGCTATATTCCCGGCCAGGATGGGGCCTTTGAGGGAGAACTCAGGAGTTTAAGGCAGGACATTCTAATCTCCCAAATGCATTTAGTGCTCAGAATGCATGGACCGTGTCCCTCCAGCTTTACTTACTGATACTAATTCGTTTATACTTACAACTATTTTGGAAGGCAAATACTGCCTCATTTATCATCATTGGCACATGAAAAAACAGAAATACAGAGAGATCAGAAAACTGGCCCAAAAGCAAGAAGGTGACCAAGGACAGACCTGAGACAGCAAATATACATGTTAGTGTGTGTTCCCTGCGAGAAACAAAGGGGCATCCCAGAGGCAGGCGGATCTGCACCCTGGGGCTCAGCAAGAGACTGGGGTTGGAGCTAAGAGCACTGATCCAAGCAGACAGTGCTGTGAGGCAGAGCACACCCTGCAGGCCTCTGGTCCGGGAGGGAGTGAGGTTTCAGGGACATGTGCAGTGCAAGGAGGAGGCTGTGGAGATGGAAAAGGAGACCCAGAGGGTGGAGGTGGGCGGGAGATCACGGCAGCCACCACCTCAGGAGCCTCTGGGCCCGAGCCTTCCCAGAAGGCTGAGTGGCCAATAGTGGCCATGTCCAGAGAGGTCAGGGGAGGTGGCTTGGACAAAGGGAGGCTTTGGAGATCTTTATCAGAGTAGCTTCAGGACAAACTATGGGACCCCTGAAAGAGGATACAAAGGAGGCCCTGGTTGTGATGGTCTCAGGAGGGCCAAGGTGTGCTGGCTAACACAGTCCAAAAAGGTACTGTTTTTAAATGAAACATTTTATAAAGTCTTTTTCAATAAGAAAATACATGTAGACAGTCCAAAATTTGAGGTCTACAAAAAGATGCTCAGTGAAAATTCCCCCTCCCACTCTTCGTCCCCAGCCTCCTGGTTTCCTTTCTAAAGGCAGCCAGCATACGCTTTCAGAGACAGAAAATAAAATTCACATGTGGAATTCTGAAATTCTGGAAATAGAAAACAAATTTCAGAATATCGGCATCCTTAGGGGACGGGTGGCATTCGCAGTGAGTGATGGAGAGAGGGACGATTGGGATGGGGGTGGGGTAAGTGCAGCAGCAGGAAATTACTTCTGGACAAGAACATGTGTTCCACTGAATGGTACAAAATTGATTCATTTTCCTTCTATCAAGGAACATGAGCCTGCTATCCTTTGGGGCCATCTTGCCCGCCCCTGGGTCCTGGTGGCAACTCACATTGATGGGGGTTTGTCCCATCTCCCAGCTGGAACCACCAGCCCTTGCCTTTGAACCCCCTCAGCACCTGGCAACCAGATTAATCTCCACAACTTCTGAATAAACTTTTCCTGACATAAAGTAACATGATTGAAATGAAGTTCAATTGTTCTCTTTTTTAATTAGATAGGCCAACTAGAGTATCAAAGGGGACACAGTGGAGCCCCTAGGGCTGAAGAGTGACTGGGACAAGAAGGAGAAGGGGCAGTTGCTAGAGAGGATCCCTGGATCCCAGCTGCCCTGGCAGGGGAAGTGCACACAGTAGGTCCTTGAGGCCGCAGGGCCCCTCTCATAGCATGCAAGAATTTGCTCTTTGCTTCAGACCCCCATGTGCAGAGTTAGGTACTGGACTAAAAGGAAGGCCAGGGTTTACAGGACAGGCTCAGGCCAAGGGTTGCTCTGTCCCCTGCCTCAGTCTGACTAAGCAGATGGTTCCCCTTCTCTGGGTCTCAGTCTCTGTGCTACAGAAATGATAGCAGACAGTTTGGGGGAACACTTCCCCAAGGCAAGCTCTCCTTCCTTTTAGCACTTTGAGCTCTGACTGAGGCAGGCTCATAGGACCCTTGGCCACCTTCCCTGTCATGGATATCCTGGGCCTCATTGTCCTGTACACAACAGCCATGGAACAGAGCCGGGGCATGGGGGTCTGCTGGGAACCCTGAAAGCATCCCTGGGAGCGAAGAGGCGGGGGTTAAGCCTGGAGTCTACACCCTGAGTGGTATTCTTTGGGGTTTCTTCTCAGAAGGCCAAGAAGAACAAGCTGGGCCCTGTGTCATAGTTCTTGCAGAATAGGCTCAGGAATGCAAAGGCATAAGAGGAATCAGAGGGGTCCTGGGAAAGCAGAGCAGACTCTGAGAAGGACAAAAGGAGGACATCGTAAGGATGGGAGTGACCACCATGGGCTGTGAATGACAATGTTGGATGGGGGGCCTGGGAAGGAATGATGCTTTCTTCTGGGGGTGGGGGGTGGGGTGGGGGCTGGGTAAGACCAGCAAGGGAAAGAGAGGAGGGAGGCAGGATCCAGTGGAAACTGGTTTTCATCAAACATGAGATATAGGTGTGTTTATATTCTTAGAAGAGGGAGCCCGGGACATGGAGCAATTAAGGATGTGACCATCAGTGAGCAGATGGGGCCGAGGGATAGCCACAGGGATTATCATCAGACAATCACATGTGTTATGTTAAGCCAGACTTAATTAAACCTTCTACCTTTCGAAGGTAACCTGATCCCTGTGTCCTTCTAGATTGTGTTCTTCCTCCATGGATCTCAGTGGCCCAAGCAGACTCTGGTTTTACTTTGCCTCCTGGTGGGGTCATGTTTTCCTCTGTCTGTCAGCCCTGGTCACTTGCAAAGATCAACAGAACTGCCTGGTGTTCTATGTACTTTCTGCTGTGCATGAGCAGTGCAGGGAACAAATTTATATCGTGCAACTCAGTCAGTTTTTAATTATGCACACACATCGCCACCAGGTCCAGATACAAAGCAAGTTCATCTGCCTTCAAGACTCCCTTGCACCCTCGCCCATTAGCACTTCCATCCCTGGCGTAGTTCCAACCCTTCCTTGACTTCCATCCCCTCCCAACTTCTATCACCCAAGTGTCTCTGCTTCTCTTGAACTCCTCATGAATACAATCAGCAGGCCTGGCTTCTTTAACAAACCTATGTCGACAAGGCTCACACAGGTTGGAGATGTGACTTGTCTCTTGTAGTTTGTTTTGTCTTTTCACTGCTATGTAGTATTCTTTCATGGGAATACACTGCTGATGGATCTGTGGATCCATTCCACACTAGTGGACATTTGGGTTGTTTCCAGTTTGTTTGCTTATTTTTTCCTATGACAGATAAAGCTACTGAGCATTCTGAACACCTTTTCAGGTACTATATGGAATCAGTTCCAATAGGTACTATTTCTAGGAGTGGGGCGCTGGGCCATAGTATAGGCATGGGTTAGGCATTTTTGGTTATTGCCAAAGTGATTGCACTCACCTGTAAATTTGGCATATCCAACATTTCCTCCTTTTAGTGTAGAGTTGTGGCAAATGTATAGAACTGCATAACCCCAGCAGAGTTAAAATATAAAACATTTCCATCAGCCTGACAAAATCCCTCGTGCTCTACCAGTCCCTGGCAATCACTGATCTGTTCTCTGTCCCTCTATTTTTCCCTCTTCCCTGATGTCATTTAAATGGGAACATGCAGTACACAACCTTCTGGAATCTGCCTTCTTTCACTGATCACCATACTTTTGAGATTCATCTAGATTGTTTCATAAATCAATGTTCATTTCTTCTATCAACAAAATTTCCCCCTTACATGGATATATTACAATTTTTGCTTGTGTTAAATTCTGTACTAGTTGAATATTTGGGTTGTTTTGAGTTTTGAAGCAATTATTGATAAAATTACTGTAAACATCTACATAGCAGTCTTAGTATGGGCAAATGTTTTGATTCCTCTAGGTAAATTGAGTGTGATTGCTGGGTTATATGGTAAAAATATATGTTTTACTAAAAGACAGTAACACAGGAGAATTAAGTTCTAGCATTCTGTTGCATGGTAGGGTGCCTATAATTAATAATAATTTTTTAAAATATTTCAAAACAGCTACAAAAGAGGACTTTTAATGTTCTTAACACAAATAACACTTTTTTAGGTGACTTGTATAATCAATCATCCAAATGTTTGACATGATGGATATGCTAATTATGTTAATTATATTATTACACATTATCTATGAGTGTGAGAGGATGGATGTGTGCCTCAGTGGTAGACTGTTTCCTCAAGTGTCCTGGAACTGTAGGTAGGGATCACACTGGGTTTCATGAATGTGATAATTATGTCAATGAAAACAATATATATATATATATATATATATATATATATATATATATATATATATTTTGGTGCTAAGGGAGGAAAGACATGATCAGATGTGAGATCCAGGCCAGAGAAGTTAAACTTGTACTCCAGAGAAGCTTGGTACATTCATCTGGGTGACAAGGGCCATACCAGGGGGCTGACCTCAGGGTGGGGCAGATGAAAATCTAAGCAGTATTTCAGAAGTTGTTCAGAGGAGCTGGTAACTCTGGGCTGCTGGTCCCAAGAAGAAGACTGCAATGAGAGTTTAAGTGCTAGCGACTTCCCTACTCAGGAGATCATCTTCAGACAAGTAGGTAAGGGAACGGAGCAGCAGAATGGGAAAGGGGAGATGACCTGCTATGGTCCCCAGAGAGTAGCCTCAGCCTGGCCTGACAGAGAACTATGTCATACCTCTAAGATGTCCCTCCTAGAGGCAAGGGAGTGACACTTTCATGTTCCCAAGCAGAGGAGGCACTGACCAAGGGACCTGGAAGCAGAAGGGCTGAGGAAGGAGACATAATTATTCATACAACATTTAGTTCTCAGCACCTGTGGACAAAGAAGCTTTTGGAGCCAAAAAATAGTCACCAAGCAAAGAAATGAGGTAGCTATGACGCACTAGAAACACCCTAGTAGGAGACTGGGGTACAAAACACTGGCTGTCGGGTCTGAGCATCTGTGTAACACACTGAAAACGTTGAATCAGCAACTGATACTGTATCTGGCACCTGACAGAAGCTCAGTTAAGTACCTGAAAGAATGACAAGGAATGATGGAGCCCACGGAGATGGCCCACTCAGGAGGGGGAGCTAGCTTGGGAGACAAGATAAAGAGCTTGGTTTGGGTCCTAGTGATAAGGTAGGAGAGAAAGCGAATAGCTTTCATTTGGGGTCTGACACTCAGGAGACCATGTGTAAAGGTGGGCAGAGCACTGCCAGTGCAGGAAAAGGCCCAGGAGGTCATCAAAAAGAGGGAAGATGGCACGCATCTGTAACCCCAGCTACTCTGAAGGCTGAGGCACAAGGACACTAAGTTTGAAGCCAGCCTAGGTAAATCAGCAAGAGCCTGTATAAAGGGGAGGATGTGAGCCAGGGTAAAGTGCTTGTTGTCATCCACAAGGCCTTTGGTTCTATCCCTTGTACTGAGGTGAAGAAACAGAGAAAGGGAGAAAGAGAAGAGAAAAGGCAGACAGTGGTTGCAGGCCATGCTGAGCTGGAATCACTGAATATGACGCCACAGAACACCCTCATGACACTATTCATCCAGAGGGCCTGGAGCAACCTAGAAAGTGACACCAGGCAGATACACCTGAGGAGGGGGCTGCTAGCAAAGGGCTTGGGAGAGGAAGGCCAGAACCTTAAGAAAGAAAAAGCAGAACAGGAGGCCTCACACTGAGGAGCTCCAAGCTGAGTGGAAGGATTAGATTGAAACAATACTTCCGTGTTGGGCTAAACTGCCTGAGATGAATTAATTAGGCTGGTAACTTTATCTCCTTATCCTGAGTAAACTTCCTGGGGTCCTGGGAAGGCTGGCTGGATCCTGCCTAGAGTCTATAACAGATGTTCTCCTGGGGCCAATGTCAAAGTTCCCAAGGGGGCAAGTGGGTGGGCAAGTCTCTGGGAACCTGGTAGCAGCTGGGAGGATCAAGTTGGGAACAGCAAAGACTCGGGCAGGGAGATAGTAGGAGACAGCTGTTTGGAAAAACTTGTCCAGAAAGGCATAGGCTATGGGCAGGAATTTGTAAGAATAAAGAGGGAACAGCCAAGAAGGGCGGTATGAGACCGAGGAGGGGACAGACATAGGACAGCTGGCCTTGAACACAGGGAGATATAAACAGGTGGCTGCAGATGCATGAACAAGAAGGGCCTGGCAAGGCCTATTTTCCTCACTAAGAGGGAGCTGGGGTTGGTGGCTGGGCCCAGAGGAGAAGGGCATGTGGAGCCCCCAAGCTGTAGGGTAGAAAGGGAAGGAACCTGTAGACAAGCAGAGGGGTAACTGAGTGGCACTTAAGATCCAGCCAAGGCAGGAATAACATGATCCATGTTGGTGCCAGTAAGTATGGTGGTGTGATATGAGCCTGTCACCCTTGGCAGCTCAGAGGTAACATGGAGAAGACAGAGGGCTTTTAGCTTCCTTTCATATTTGTCTAATGGCCCCAGCACCCCCAGCCACCTTTGACTTACAGGCAAGGGAACTGAGGCCCAGAGAGAAGAAGGCACGTTCCTGAGTATTGCACCAAAGGAGAAGTGAGGCATGACTCTGGCCAAGGACCAGGTTTCTCAGCTTGGGGCAACCCCATGGCCTTGTGATCCTTCACAAGAACAGACTGGAGAGTACTAGGGCAGCCCTGTGCCTCCCCCAGGCCCACATAACACCCAGAGCTTGCTTGCTCCCCATGGGCCCATATGTTGTTCAACTCAGCTTTTTGCCTGTTCTCCAAAGGCCTGTGGGCAGGGACCAAGAGGAAATTGAGGTCCAGAGGTCACATATAACTGGTCCAGGTTATTCAGGGCCAGACACCACAGGGTCTTAATGCCAAGTGTGGTGGTTATAAAATATGTCTAAAAATTCTTTGGCATTCCTCCCTTCAGCAGGCAGAGCCAAGTTCCTAACAATAAAATAAACCAAAAGTGAAGGTAGGATTTGTTGTCAAAAGGCACTGCAGCTCCCCTTCCTCTTGCTCTCTTCTTTCTCTCTCTCATCTCTACACAACCCAGGCAGGGGCAGCTCTCATGCCCTGAGAAAACCTAGGGAGCTGTGTGAAGAAAACCACATGGCATCTTGTCACCGATTCCCAAACACTGGTCCAAACTTCAGATGAGCCAACAGCTTTATGCCATCTCCTGCGTGACTCTGAGCCAGATCCATCCAACTGTGCTCCCAGATGCTGACCATCAGAAAGTCCGACAGTATCTGTCTGTTTTTTGAGATATGGAGCTTTTGTGGCAATTTTTTCACACGGCAATAGATAACTAATACATGATATTGGCATCTGTAAATGAAGTGCCCCCACAATAAAAGCCTAAACTGTTGGAATGGCACTGGATCGAGGTGGTAGGGAAAGGCTAGAAAGACTTTGAGAATGATAAGTTTGTAGAAGCATGCTGCCCTTTGAAGAGACTGCAGTGGGGACTTAAAAGAAAATGAGGAAAGCCTTATTGGAAAGTAGAAGGGGAAATCCTCTTAATGCAGTAGCAGAAATTTCTGTAACATCATTGCTTACAGCAACATGAGGAATAGGAAATGTGCCTAATGAACTGAGTGATCGAGCTAAGGAGTTTCCAGGCAAAGTGTTGAAGATACCATCTGGTTTATTTTGGGCATTTATAGTAAAATGAGAAATGAAAATACAAACTAAATAAATGATCTGTTAAACATGAAGAAGCCACAGCTTGATGATTGCTAAAAGCTTTAACCTCTCCAGGCAACAAGCAAGATGAAGATTAAGACATAATTTTTTGGCTGGGCACAGTGGCACAAATCTGTAATCATAGCTAGAAGGTTGAGGCAAGAAGACCACTGGTTCAGGGCCAGCCAGGGCAACTTATACAGACCTGGCCTCAAAAAATTTTAGAGCAGCTGATGATGTAGCTCCGCGGTAGAGTTTGTCTAGCCTGTTTGAAGCAATCCCCAGTGTCACACATACACAAAATCTTTGTCCAAAGATCAAACCCAAAATATCAGTCCATATTGTGTTGTTATAACAAAATGCCAGAAGTTGGGTACTTTGTTTTTAAGAAAAAAATTTTGGCTTACAGTTCTGAATTTCAAGAGCATGGGCCAAGGCACTTTAGCCTGAATAATTCCTAGAACTCAGACAGAGGGAGATGATCAGCCTCTGGTGACATGGGCGACAGCCCTGGTGTCTGTCCAGGAATCACCAAGGAGGCAGTATGGCTGAAGCAGCAGAAGTAAGGGGAAGAAGGTGTGGAAGGTGGAGGGGGAAACATGGTGGGGAGGTAGGCTGTGCAAGCCCTGAGCCACAGGGGAAATATTAGCTTTTACTCCAGATGACTGGAAGCCATGCAAGGGTCTGAGCAAAGGATGCATGATCCTTCAAGAGACTGAGGGAGATAGAAGAGGTTAGAGTGGGACCTGGAAGACCAAGAAGGATGCCTTGAAAGTGGTCCTGAGACGAGATGCTGGGGCCTGGCTGGAAGCAGAGACTGAGGAATAGAGGCGATAGGGGATTGAGGTATAGAGAGGTCTTGGTGACCCTTGCAGGGAGACATGGAAGGAAGAGAGAGGATATGGGGTCCTTGGGCAGAAGTAGCAGGAGGAGCCAAAGATGGCTTGAGCTCCTGAAGCAGCTTCATGCAGGCAGCAGTGCTGGGTACTAATGAGATCAAGATGAAAAACACATTTCATGGTGTGAAGATGACACAGTGGGTTTGAGACACCTGCAGAGGATCTGGGAGGCTTGAGATGAAAGGACAAGGGGGGGCGGTCTTGGCTGCAAGAGCAATTGGGGGAGTCAGCACAGAGGGTGGGGTGAGTCCATGGTGGGGAGGCGAGATGAATAGGAGCAGGGAGTGGAGAAGACGAGAGGGAGGACAGACAGACCCAGCCCCACAGCTACCTTGGGTCCACTGTGGACTGCTAGGGGGATGGGCCGTTCAATGACCATCCCAGGAGAGTGACAGAGAGCATGGGAGCTGACCTGATGACACCTCAGAGAGATGAGCCTGTCTGCCCACATATGTGCGTGTGCATGCGCACACACCCACACACCCACACACACACACACACACACACACACACACAGTGGGAATTTGGTCAGTTCCTTTGGAGAGCAGAAAGGACTGTGGTTGAACAGGGCAGTGGAGGGAAGGCTTTCATAGAGACAGACACACAGACAGGTACATGCAGACTCACATCTGAGAGCCATCTCAGCATCCAGTTCCTGAAACATGTGCAGGGTCTGATGCAGACAGATGAATGAAAGAGAGGGTGGATGAGTGCAAAGGGCTTTACGGGCACCCAGCAAGACAGAGTGGGCATGAAAAACAAGCAAACAAACAAAACCTCTGTGTTCTGAAGGATCCACAGGTAGGACCCAGAGTGAGACACACAGACACAACTGTGACACAACAGGGAGGACCTAATCTAGAGGAAATAGAGAAAGGCAGGAAGTGCAGAGATCCAGAAAGGCACCTATGTGCACATGCAGATCAACAGACAGGACAGACAGACACACCACAGCCTGATGGTGAACATTAGGGACCCAAGACAGGCCAAGATACAGAAAGAGGCCATGCAAAGAAGCTGTTGCCATCCTCTCAGACAAGCAGACATCTGGATATCCCTGGCAGGAAGAGGTCAGCTCACAGTGCACCTAATGAAGGGACGTGAGAATGAGACAGAAGGGGCCCTAAACAGATGGCCAAACCTCACACACAGAATGGTAGCATTTACACTAGCCCTGCAACCATCGTGGCTAAACCAACAGCACGAGGGGCATGTTTTCTTTTTCCTCTCTTTCTTCCTTTCTTTCATTCCTTCCTCCCCCTCCCTATTACCTATCATCTGTCTCTCTCTGTCCGTCTATTTATCTACCAAAATAACTCAGCCTCTAACAACTGTGGATCGTAAGGGAAGATTTATTACAAACGAAGACTCAGAATGAGCTTTCAAAGCAGACTTCAGTCTTTCTTAAAGTGCTTTAAGCTTTTTCAAGTTGAACATGTTCACACCATCACTTGATAAATAGAAATTAATTTTCCAAAAGCAACGAATAAAAGGGGAAGCAGAAAAGGTGCTGAGGACAGAGAACAGGTGGAAGAGCTGATAGCCACGCACAAGCCTCTCCCTTCTCTTCTCTTCCAGCTACCAGCAAACGTCAGCCCTCCACTAAGCTGAGACCCAGAGACAACTCAGACCCTGTATGGTCTTCTGGGAAGGAAAGACCCCCAAACACGTACAGCATGTGCCTAGCTGTTGCCAGGGCATGTGCCTTTGGTGCCATAGGCTGTCAGGGGACAGACCAGGGGCTTTGCCAGGGAGAGTGAAATACCTGAGCCACAGGCTTTGCTGTACACCATGTGAACCAGGGAGAATGGGCAGAAGCAGGGAGGTGAACCACCCCTCACCTCCCTGCCATGGAGGAGGCCCATCACAGCTATGGTTGGGTGGAGAAGTTTCCAAGCATGAAAGAGCATGGGCAGGACCAGCAAGCTTTAAAACAGGACCAGACCACTAGCTAGACCCTTACCAAGAGCATCATGGGACTGCCAAGTAGGAGTTTGGCCAGCCAAGGGCAGGCCGCCAAATAGGAGATTTGGAAGGGTGGCCTGGGCAGCTTCAAGGATAAGTAGAAGAGGGTAGGTCTGGCACCAGGGGGGATGGGAGGACCCGGGAGCCAGTGTTCAGATTGCATGGCAGTGGTCTGCAGAGGCTGGGGGGCTGGCATCCTGAGGACTGGGGACAGCAGAAGGCGTAAAGGAAGTGCCTGTGGCTTGGTCTGCTTACATAGAGATGAGGAGCTGGGCAGGGGAGGTGGCTGCAGAAGAGAAAACCAGTGTGGGAAGGGCAGGGAGGATTCTGAGATTGTCTGGAAACCCTATCTGCTGGTCCTGGCTCCAGGGTGTGGACGCACAAATCCAATTTCAGGAGAGCTCTATGCCAAGAAGGACAGCAAGCAGCAGTGGAAGGGAGCTGCCTTGGGAGGCCAGCAGAGCAGGAAGAAGGTGCTGAGAAGCATCAGCACAAGAAGATGGAGAAGAAAGCTACAGAGGGAGAGGGCCCAAGGAGGGGAGGAGAGCCACGAGCGTCCAGGGTCCTCATGGGCCGGAGGAAATGAGCAGGCAAAAGGGCCATGGGCCTTCCTGAGCGAGAAGTCAGTGGGGGACTCCCCTGAGTTCCTTGGTGGGCTCCAGGAGACTGGGGATGGCTACTGAGAGTGGTGGGGGCCAGGGCAAGGATGGGAGAACGCAGAGCCAAGCATTCCTTTCCCTTCTGAGGATAAGAGAGGAGGGTAGAGCATGAGAAGAACGGTGCTCACCTATGTGGCAGGCGCGTGAGGCCAGCAGGAGAGCAAAAGGCGGTGTGGCCGGGGCATCCGTGCGGGCCATGGAGGTGGGAGGAGCACAGGAGAGCATCAGCAGTTAGGAGGGAGACTTGGCCCAGATCTGCAGGAGGAGGCAAGACAGGAACCCTGGATGTCTGTCCCCTAGACAGCAGGAGCACAAGACAGTATGGGAGAATGCAGTGGGATTGAGGATGTAACGCAGGTGAGGGACTGGCAGGCTGAGGAGAGGACAGCGGGGCCTCAGCTGAAGGATCCAAGGGAGGTAGGCAGCATGGCCCCAGCGCGTAGGGAGGGGGAGGGACAGAGAAATGAGGACCTAGCTCAAAGAGGGGTTGACAACAGTGAGCCAGGTGAGAGGCAAGAGTCGGGGGTGGGGGGG
>PVKN010006894.1:0-27621 GCA_004027915.1 Capromys pilorides
ATTGTTGCCTTCAAGTTAGTTGTTCAGATTACCAGACACAAGCCTATAAGATTGGTCAAAAAACATAAAAAATTTAAAAGGAGAGAGAAAAAAGGAGACAGTAAAAGTTAACTGCTCCTTTCAATAGAGCTTACTGATGTGCAATATAACGACTACATTTGAATATCTATCATTTTATTTTTAATTGTGTATCATTTCTAATGTCTTATAATTTTATTTTTATTTTTTATATATTTAGTACAGGGTCTACAGTGTCTACACAGTCTCACTACGTAGATTGGACTGGTAGTGATTCTCATGTTTTCAGTCTCCCAAGCATTGGGATAACAGGCCTGTGCCATCAGGCCCAGTCTCTTTTTTGAAAATTTTTCTTTATTTTATTAATTTTAATGAAAAGAAATAGCACTGAGGTGGCTGGTGATATAACTCCGTGGCACAAGTGTTTGCCTGGCAAGTGCAAGGTCATGAGTTCGAAACCTGTTCCCGTAAAAAAAAAAAAAAAAAAAAAAGCAATGAGAGTTTCGCAATAGGTTAGTAGGACAGTTCCAATAATTAATACACTACATATTGTTGCCTTGGTAGTATTTGTTCAGGGTACAAGATGCAGCTTTGATATCTTGTATAAACACTATTAGTACAAATATTTCTTCTCATTGCACTAAGAAAAAATAGCTGTACGTATAGTCCAATAGTCCATAATAGTAATGGGTTATCAACACAACTGGCAATGTCAGAAGCTGTTGACTTGAGCCTTTTACAGCTCAGCATATTAATATGGCTTTACTTTTTATACCTCATGGGTAGACTGTTCCGCTGGATGGCCCTGGGCCTCCCACCTGTCAAGATGAACCTGCACTGCAATGCTCTATTCTCTTTGATGAATACTCTCTGTTTCTAGGAGTAGAAAAATTGAATGGCCAAATCCATAGTTTCTAATCTAGAATGTCAGATCTCTGCAGTCTTCAAAAGCAGTAACAGAACACTCAGCTATTTCAAAAGTGCGGAAAGTGTAATCCCCAAAATCATCCATTTCCCCCAACCCTGCTGCACACATGCACTGATACAGAAAGTGCCCTGTATCACTTGGCCAAAATTACATCAGCTCATTCCAAGAATTCTCCTCATCTCCTCCTAATCAGAAACAGCACAATTGTGCAAACCTTTTAAACTCTCAATGGCTCAGATTTCACAAGTGTAACATGAGAATAGTAAACTCACAAAACTATTGTAAGAGTTTAAAAATTAATTTTTAAAAGTAAATAAATGTAACATACAGTGCCTGGCATGTAAAAAATTCAATTAATATTTGTTTTCTGCTGCCATTGTTTTATTTAAGGAGCACAATTTTATCATTAGAATCATATCTTCCAATATGGGGGCTTCATAGAAGAGAATAATAAAATAATAATAAACAGGCCTGTCAAAATTAACCTAACCTGCTAGAAATGAAGAGGTTAACTTATAACTGAAACAAGAAATAAACAAGACAGCAACACATGTTGCTACTTCTCATAGGAAAATATTTCTGGTCATTGTGCCAATAAGACCTGAAATGTAAGTAAGCCGTCCAAGTTGTTCGTCCACTTACAATACCTGTTCCTTCTCTTCCTAACTTCAGTTTGCCTCTCCAATGTCTAACTCCAAGAATGACAAGTCAGTTTTATTTGTGTGCCCACACCAGCATTGTAAAAAGGGTTCCAAAAGTGAGTGGAAGAATGAGTGCTAGGATGGATTGGCTATGTCTGCCATGCCACTACAGATTAGCTAATCTGCTATGCCACTATCGATTAGCTATGTCTGCCCTGCCACTACAGATTAGCTGTCTGCTATGGGAAGATAAAGAAATTTAAGGCATGCATGCAACATACTTGCTATCTGTATCCCAAATAAATTATTTATTCCAAATGGGCTGGCTTTCTCATTGTCCTGGAAAATGTGCCTTGCAGTTTCTCATCAGTTCCTATCACTCCTCTCCTCTTGTTCTATTCATATCCAACCCGTGCTTTCCAGCCTCTGTGTTTCTAAGTAACCCATTTGCACAGTACAATTACTATTTACTGTTTCAGGACAATTATTCTTTCCCAATGGGATAATGAATCCTAGGAAATATAATCCAGCAATTTAATGATGTTGCAAAGGATCATAAGAAATAATTTCTTGAAAGACGGCTAAACTCAACTTGTTAATATGCATTCAAGCAAAAAGACTGGTCAGACAGCAGTCTAGTAATTCTTTTACTCTCCCACATGAACAAAAATGGTGCATATCAAGGATCATTGTGGTGCAGTACAAAACAGTAAAAGTAACATTACTGGGATCAACAGCAAATGAGGTAAACACACTGTGGTCTGTTGGTGGTCTGGATGACTCTGCAGCAGCATTTGGATAAAGCAAACTCTATGTATGACATGAGCAGATCTGTAAGGTGCAGTGTGGGATAAAAGAATGAAATGCAAACTATGCGACTATGGATGGCTGCAATGAGCACTGCAGGGGAGCCCAGCCAGGGCAGATGTCTATCACCACTGTGGGAGTCAGGAGCTGCAGGGACCACAGCTCCAACATGCAATCATGCTAGGTTCCCTCTGATGTCATTTTCCCCCAAAGTTAGGTCTCTTGCCATGATAAAAATAAAAGAAGTACCATGCAAAAGTAAGCATGGAATAGGAACAGGTCTTATTTCTAATAGACCCAGGGGTACCCAGTAAGTACACATCTTCCATTAATAAGTAACTGTAGTAATTATAGAATTAATTTACAATACTATTGTTCTTGAAATTTATAGGCATAATGTTTAAAATAGCTATTAAGTTGCTAGTATATAGTTTGGACCTAACTCATACTAAATGTTTAGATATTCTTACAGGCTATGAGCACCATGAAACAATTACAAAGATAGCACAAGAACCACATTAAAAAATCTTGGAAAATTTGAACTATTTCATTAGATGTTAATGTTTTACTCTTAAATAAAACATATAGATATTATCACGTATTCAAAGAATACACATAAAAGTACCTAAATGTATATTTAAAGTCTGGAAGTGATATGCTAAAGTCATTCTAGTACAGATGTATAACAGAGATGAGAAGGCCAAAATTTGGCAAGTATGAATAAAAGGAAGCCATGACTTCAGTATTTTTGTGATGTGTGATCTATGATATTTTACCTTTTTTTTTTTTACATATATTGATTCATCACCTGAATAACTAAAAATAGCCATTAAGAAACATAGAAAGCAAAGTTCAATTCAGAGGATGGAAGAAATTTCAGGTAAGGATTTCACACAAGATGTCAGATACTAAACACAGGGAAGCATTCAGGCTGGTGGGGCACTATGTCAAACTCAGGGTCCAGCAGGTCTGTGCTTGAATCCCAGCCCTGATACTCACTAGCTGTGTGACTACAAGAACATGCCTTGTGGGTCAGCCAGATAGCTCCACGGATTAAAGCGCCTGCTTAGGTAGACACAGGGACTGGAGTTCAATCCCCAGTGTGCTGTACCAGCCCTGCTCCGGGGTGCACTGAGACAACGACTGAGACTGGGCCTGGTGGCACGTGCCTATGATCCCAGTGCTTGGGAGGCTGAAAACAGGAGAATCACTATGAGTCTGATCTTCATAGTGAGACCCTGTAGGCCTTGTGCTAAGTACACTGTTTAAAAACAGAAGACCATATCTGGTTTCCACAGTCACACCATCCTCAGGAAAGCCAAGCATGTTAACTCATGAAGAAGACCTCATACCACGCATGGAGCCGTGGTGCTTCGTGAAGGCTCAGTTAACACCAGTTGTTACCATCATCTTCAGACTCTGCAGCTCACACACAGGCAGCGCTCAGGGAGTCCATTTCCGTTGCTTTCTTCTCGCCTCCTCACTTTCCTTCCCTTCTACTCTACCTAAGGAGATTATTTACGTATAGAATTGCAATAGCAGCTATTGATGCTGTGCCTTTCTCTTCATTCCCTTCTTTCTTTTTCCTTTTCTCAATCTTCTGATATGTTATCTTGGGAAGCTGAGCATGGGCAACAATCCTTGCCATTACTAGAGGTTCAGAGAATTCACATTTGTGTGAAAAAAAAAATAACAATCATGATGTAGTTGGTAATTAAAATTGAGATTTAAAATACTTACTGTGTTGCTCTTCCTTTCAGTTGTTACTTGGAATATATGCTATTTTGGTTTGGAAAAGAAAAATGTCTATTTTCTTACTGAAAATTGGTATCCTCTACAAGGGGCAGAAAGGTGAACCTGACAACTAAATAGCTGAATTTGTAGTTGTTATTATAATTGAAAACTTTGTATCCTCAACTCTCATGCAGAATTAAAATACCCAAACCTAAGGAAGCTGAGGCCCCATCATTACTGTGAGGAATGACCTCGGGAGGTCAGATGAACCACAGGATGTAGCCCTTAGTGCTATTTGAAAGCATGGGACGTTGTCTGCCAGAGTTAATGGCAGGCTGCAGCGGTCTTTTCCTTTGAGACTGGCCACCCCTTGTAATGCTGTAGGGTGGAGAACTTGGCCATGCTGCCCCACCCTACCCTCCATGACAGTGCTGGGTAACTCCTACTGAGTGAGTATCTAACAGAGGTGGAGGTGTAAATGCCTCTGTTTCCTCATCCTAGACAGGACTGAGAGGTGCACTGGGCTCTACAGGAGAGTCCTCCTCTGTGCAGTTGGGTCCAACATCGCACACTTTTTGGCCCTCTTCCCTCTCTGTTCTAGTCCCTGGCTTCCCTACAAGGCTTTTCCTGAAACCCTCCCTAAGGAGTTACTTATACTAGAATCTTTATCTCTGAGCCCATTTCAGGTCCATTCCCTGACCTGATGCAGTTTTCCAAACTTTCTATCAGTAACTTCCCTTCATGTGTTTAAAATCCTCCCCAAGCAAGTTTATTTCTTTTCACCTAAGCTTAAACCCTGGCAACGTGCAAAGCCCCTGTGAGAGGTCCTAATTCAAAAGAGTTTTAAGTATTGACAATCTAGCCTGGCCATGTTTCAAGCTCCTTCTTAGAACAAATGTACTTTGATTGAAAGCAGCTTAGAGAAACAGAAGAGGGGAAGGAAGGCAAGCAAAAAAAGTGAAAAGTGGGGAGCTTTCCAAGCCTCCTGCACCTGCTCTCCTTATCTGCAATCTCTTGGAGGTCAGGGTCTGGTTAGAGACCTGCTCAGATTCTTCCAGCTCTACAAGTTTACCTTCAATGAACCTGAAAAAATAAAGGTGTTGTCAAAGTGTTTCTTTCTTTTCTGTTCTTCTAGACCCAGCTGAAGTTAGTCCTTAGAGACTATTTTTCTCTACCCTATCAAAGAAATGGTGCATATCTTTCACGCATTCTAGTTTTGGCTTGTTTGGGGAAAAAGAAGTGGTAGGTGAAGTAGTGATTTGTGGCTAAGTGGATTGGTTTTTAATTAGGTAACTGCTGAGACCCCCAAGAAAATGCTTCCAAAAGCAAACAGTTTGAATATAACACTTGGTTGTCTTCAAATGTGAGGTTTCTGTTGAAATTGCTTCAGTGTATAATTACAGAATAAACTACACACATCTCTGTTATCTTAAAAACCTTGATGCCCTAAAGCATAGCAATATGCAGTCACCAGAAATGTGCTAAACCATCTATGAGGCTGTAAGACAACGAATGTGCCTTCACAAGCAGGACGTTGTTTTCCCCTCAATAGTAACCAGATACCAAACGGGGCCAGCTCCCATGGTGTCCCTAAAAGGATGACCTGATTCTCACATCTACCTGAAAAAAGTTCAGAGTACCCGGTCCCTGTATTATGTAGACCATTTATGCCATTTACAGGCTCTTTGGTTTCTCTGGGGGAGAAAGGCTGCTTCTGAACGATAAAACCGTAACAATGTTGTTGACAGTAAGGCTATGCTAGGCCTTGTTATCATCCACCAAGAACAACAGACTACACTCTGCTTTTCATAAGACTCATGACACAAAATCAATAATAATCTGTATAGGAGGACTATTTCAAAGTTATTGTCTATCTGGAAGTAAATCCATGTAAGAAAAATTTCATTGCTTCAGTGTAGTGCTGTTTTTCACACCTTTAGCCATGTCTGATTTTATATTTTAGAGTCCCAAGATGGGCAAAATGTAAGGGGCAAGGGGCCAGGGAGATAGCTCAGTTGAATAAGTGCAAGGTTCTGAGTTCAATCCCCGGCACTGCAAAAAAAAAAAAAAAGGAGGGGAGGGGGCACCCTGGAAAAGAAACACTGTACAGGGCTGGCCAGATAGCTCAGTAGACTAAAGTGCCTATTTAGGCAGAATGCAGTGGCCAGGGTTTAATCCCCCACATGCCCTGCTGGCCCTGCCCCTGGGGCACACTGAGACGGCAGCTGAGACTGGGCAAGGTAGCACGCACCTGTAATCCCAGCACTTGGCAGGCTGAAAATAGGAGAAGCACCAGGAGTCTGCTCTATGTAGTGAGACCCTCTAGACCCTGTAGACCCCATACCAAATAATAAATAAATAACTCCGCTTCAAATGATCAGTTCCTAACCTGTACTTCACCTCTTCAAGTTATGCAGCACAGCACATTCCAGTCTTCTTCCTGGCTTGACTTAAAAGCTATCTTTAAAGCTATTTCACAACTTCCCAACCTACTGTTTCTAGTCACTGCTGATGTTCCCTGGCTGCTAAAAGCCTACCACAAACACTTCTCTCCCTAACAACAGCCCTGAAACCCAATCCCATCCCCGTTCCTAACCCCCTTGTTCTCATTACCATAAGATGTCCCATGGATATTCCTGTTTCACTCTGACTTAAACGGAAATAAAATGGCTTTTTCCCAGCTCGACTTATTCTTATGGCTACTTCTCATCCAAACAAATTCATCAGTGTTTATCTTTGACTCTCCTATCATTAAAATTATGACTCCTTAATGCACTGAGTGACTTCTGGTTCATGACCTTTCTTCAGCTCTCCCACTCCCTTCCCAGGAGAACAGATGTAGACTGAATCAATTAAAAACAATCCATTTAGTTAAATATTGTTATAGTTTTGATCTAAAATGTCTCATGGAGGGTGATTTGTTGGTAGGACACTGTGCTCACTGGTGAATTCATCCATGGTCAGTTTAGTACCTGAATGCGCTGACAGGAGGTGGGGCCTGGCTGGAGGTGGTCACCAAGACCATAGCCTAGACGCTGTTCCTTTCTCTCTCAGCTTCCCAGCTACAGCAGGCTGAGCATGTTCTTCTGCCAGCCCCTTCCACCATGCATGTCTTCCTAAGAGCCAGCAGACCACGAACTGAACCCACTAGAAGCTATCAGCCAAAGGAACTGCTCCTGTTTCAAGTTGTGAGTGTTGTTACTAAGTTCAGGTAATAGGAATGTGACTGAGGTAAACACTAAGCTCTTCCGGTTGAACAGATTCTGACAACTTCTAAAAATCTGGGGATGCTAATACCTTGGGCCACAGCTGACTACTAGATAGTTCGTGCCATCTTGGAATGTTTGGATAGCGCTGTCTTCCTTGCAAAAAGGACACATCCTTGAGTGTCTAGGGTCCTTGCTACAAAGACAAGATACCTGCACATGACCTCAGTGCCACAAATGCATGTAAGTCTTCACTTTTAAGCTTCTTCATTCTTAAAAACAAAACAAAAAACTCAATAAGCAGAAGAATTAATGACCAATGACTTGCAGCAGCAGTATACCCTAATTGTTAGTGGCTGCTCCTTATATTTTAGGGACCGCTCCCATTCCTGGCTTCAAGCATTTGTGAAGCAATTATCCTGAGGAGCAGGAAGCAGCTTTCAATGGCAAGAGCAGCTGGTGGGACATAATGCTGTCTGGCTTCCTGGCACTATCTCCAGAGTGAAATCTCAAATCACCAGGCTGATTGTTAGTTCATTCCATGTCCTCCCAAGGTGCCCCTAGAAAAACTAAATTGCTCTAACATGAACAAAGCCTTTTCCCATCATTAATAAAACTGATCAATAGGCTTAATAGTTCTTTCCATCTACCTACATGAACACCTCAGGGCTGTAGTTCTAGCAGGAGGCACCAAGGTTCACCCTGCACTTGCATTCATGACTTTGTAGTAATCCTCCCCTCAGAAAACAGTAAACCCTCTGCTGTCTGGTGGGCATATAACATGTGATGAGCTATCAGACGGCATTTGAGGAGCCTGCCCCTGGAGCTGAGGACTTCTCAAGTGAATCCTCAGTCTCCGAGTGTGAGTCAGTGAGGCTTACATCAGCTAAGCCAGTGAGCCTGATGCAGAAGGGTCCAGTACATTCTTGGAAATAAGAAAGTTAAAAGCACTGGGTACAGTCTCCCTCCAGACCTTGAACCAACCTCCTATACAGAGTCCAGGTATTGACTCCTCCCATTGGGTTGGAGAGTGAAGTACTTCCTCAATGCTGAGTCATGAAAATGGTTTCCTTAGCCAGGTTTGGGAGAAAAAAAGGGGCAGAAGAATAAGAGGGTAAATCCAGTCCAGCACACCTTTCAAGTCACAGCCATAGAAACTAAAGTCCTGAAACTCAGCTCATTATTTCAAAATCTCATCCTTCTAAAGCTGAGCAAAACTGGTGGGAAGCATATGCTAGATTTAAGAACACAAAACCTGAACTCAGCCCAAGTATGAACCTTCCCCTGGAACTATGTATGTCAACTTCTAGACGTACTGTCCCACTTTTCTTCATCAGTATGGAGAAAACACAACTGACCTTTTCCCAATCTTGCCCAACTCAAGATTATATGAGTCCTCAAAAGGTAAATGTGGTGAAATGCAAGGGGATTTTCACTGATAAGTGTTCAGTATGTCCTTCTCCATACAGTAAATAAAGAAATAAGGGAGTTTGGACCCTCACCACTGAAAAAGCAAAAGATAGGCATCGCTTACAGATTCAGTGCTAGCCACTTTCAGAACATGTGAGTATGAGCCATCTTGTCAACCATATGGTGCTCCAATGTAATAATGCTAAATATTTAATATTCCACAGTGGCTTACTGTCAATCAAGTTGGGGAAACCATAACAGGCAAACCATAGCAAAGGTAAGTTCAACTTTAGCTTCTGTAGTTCCCTTGGTTCTCTCTCTCTCTCTGTCTCTCTGTCTCTGTCTCTCTGTCTCTCTCTCTCTGTCTCTCTCTCTCTCTTTCCTATCCAAATTACTCATTAGTTTTACTTGCCATTAATAAAAAGTGCAGAAGCTGGTCAAAATCAACATGATTCAATTTGTCTCTGCTGAAGATTCCCATAACCAGTGTGTCTTTATGCTTTGAGCCTACTTTTCAAATCACTGAAGGGGCACTGTCTGCATTCTCATTCCAAAGAGTGTGATAGTGCCTCATCCCCACCGCTTTAAGTTATTACAAACCCTTGTAGATTTTCAGGGTGATAATCATGGCTGTTTTTCCTCCTCTGATCTGAATCAATGCATAGTAACTATAGTAAAGACAATTATAATAATGATGAAAACAATACATACCAGGTAGTCAATATATGCCATGTCTCAGCACCTACTGTATATACCATGTCTCTTATTTTCATATCAGTGCTCATGGGAAGTATTGTATCCATCAGAAGACTCAGAAAAACCAAATAACTTGATCGAGAGTATACAGCTGATTACTGCAAAGATAGAATTTCTAAATTGTATCTTTCTAAATCAAGCAGCAACAAGCAAAAACTGCCCAGGACCTGTGTAGAAGCTATATCCACATTATATCAAAAGTAATATGATTTTTAGGGAATAGAGGAAAAAAAGAGGTTTTCAGCCACTCTGCTAAGCTATTCAATGCCCACAGAAGATTCAACAGCTTTGTTTAGGAAGTCACCTCCATTTTTCTCCTCTAATTTATGATTCAGGGATGGACATTGACAGTTAAAGCAAGTCACAGTGTAGAGAACAACAGGGCACAGCAACCTAAAGACTGCTCCTTTTCAACCTTAAAAAATAATTTGAGATGTAAAAAGAAGTTGCAGAAACAGTAGAGTAAACCTTTATTCACAGTCTCCTAATGTTAGTACCTTATATAACTGCAGTACAACTATGAAAATAAAAAGACACACAACTAGAGACCATACTCTTAAGTGAAATAAATCAGACCTGCAAAAGGGGTCTCATATTGTCCCCTTAGTGTGAGAACCTGAAAGAAGAAATGAAATCTGAAGGGTTTCAGAAAAACAAACTTATTGAAAAGGAAAGAGTTACTGAGTTGAGAAGAAGAACAGGAGAGGGAGGGGAAGAAAGAGATATGTATGGCAGCAAACTGTATTGTGTATCTCTGCTGGTCTATGGAAAAGAACAGATAATACTTGATTTGTATTGTCTCCTTTTTTCAATTGTTTGTACTTTTTCTCTTACTTTCTTATACATTTCTTCCTCCAATTTTGCATGCTAATATGAATAACTGGTTGGCAGACAACACTGTGCATTACAACAAATACCGTTAAATTCATATTACTTCGTTAAGGGAAATTCTGTATCATTTGTAATTTTTCTGTGTTAAGACTATTTGTACTCTCTTTAAAAAATAAAGAAAATGAAAAGACAGTAATTAGCACAATAGTATTAACTAACCTACAAGATTAATCTGAAGTTTGCTCTGTTTTCCCAATACTATACTCTCTTTGGTTCTAGAATCTAAACCAGGATTGTGCATTGCTTTTCTGTGATGCATCCCATGTGTGATGGTTCCCCATCTTTTCTTGTCTTTCAGCACCTTGACATTCTTGGCACTGTATTGGTGAGAACTTTTGGAGAATATCCCTCACTTGGGGCTTGCCCGATGTCTTCCCAAGATTTGGTTGAGGTTTTGCATTACTGGACAAAGTATTACAAAAAGTGACTTCGATGTGTCGCACTGAGGGTGCATGGTGTTGGTGCATCTTACTCTTGGTGATGTTAACCTCAACCTCTTTGTCGAAATCATGCTAAATACCAGGCTCCCCTGTAGTAAACGTGCTATTTTCCCTTTTGTATTTGAAAACTGTCTTGGGAGGAATGTGGATACTTTGAAATTGCAAAATATCTTCTTTCTCCTCAAATTTTTGCCCACTAATATTAGTATAATAGGTGAATCATGCCTGTAACAGTTATTATTGTCTAGTTCTGAAGTTGGTTTTCTATTTCCTTCATTCCATCTACATTTATTAGTTAAAATTCTTCTGTGAGGAAGAGTTACCCATCTTTTTTTTTAATTCAGTTATTTTATATCAGTACACTCATAGATGCTTATTTCATTCTGTAGGTTAAAATGCAATGTTATTTTGTTCTGGTACTTGGGATTGAATCCAAGACCTCTGTAATGAGCTGCATCCCCAGCCTTTATGGTGTTTCATTTTGAGACAGTGTTTCACTCAATCGCTAAGTTGTTAAGCCGGGCTTAAACTTGAGATCCTCCTGCCTCAGTTCCCAGAGTGCTAGGATTACAGATGTGTACTACTAGGCATGTTATTTCTTTTTATAACTCTTAATTGTGCCAGTTTGAGCCCTGGCATTCCTTAGGGTTGGCGCCTTCCCTAGTGCCTTTTTCTTTTGACATTTCTTACTTTCTCCTGCTACAAGATACTCTGGGTTCATCTTGTGGCTTCCCTGCCCCAGACTTATTTTTTCTTCAAAGATCAATCGTTGCTCTCTTCTGGAGGATGAGCCCAGAAGCCAAGAAGTGGGTGCACTGGCTGCTGCTGGGCCATCCATACTTCTAACTATCCCAAGAGACTGAGCATGGAGACGCGTGTGTCTGTGCCAGCCCTATCTGCACACACATCTATTCTACCTAATTCACGTATCTAGCTAACATGTATTTTTCAAACTATGCACTTATACTGATATTTCAGAATCGAATTCTAAAGACTTTTCTTAACATCTTATCCAATGTCTCTTCAATACAAAGTAAAATAAGAGGAATGAAAGGGGGCTTTTGTATTTAAATTGTTTCTAGCACTTCCTAGGCTAAGAGTCAGAAAACTAAACCTAACTGGCTATTTTTTATTACACAGTAAAGAAAAAACAAAATTTTATTGGAACATGGTCAACAATCCACTAACGCAAGTACTGCTCATGACTATTTCGCACAGGAATGGCAGAGCTCAGCAACTGCACCAGAGACTTTAGGAGTCACAAGGCTTAAAACTTTTCCTACCTGGCCCTTGAGTAAAAAAGTATAAGCTCTCTTCCAATTTTTGTCTGGGAACAGAAAAAGTATGTCCAAATACCTTTCTGCTTCTAGCAGTGACTGGCCTTATAGTCTAGGAAAAGCTGCTAGGCCTCTCTGGTTTCAGTTTTCCATTTTTCTGCAACAGTTTTGGGATGACTAGAAACTCATGTCCAGTTCCTGGAACATGACAGGATAATGGTATCTAGAATCACTTCCAAAAGTTGGCTTTGTATAACTTAGAATTGAATTCTCAGTGGAGGCAAGACAGCTAATATAATCTACAGAGTCTGCTCAGCCTTCACAGGCTCTGGGTCATAATCTTAAATTCAAATGGTCCATCACTTGCTGACTGTGGGACCATGGACAAGTAACAGCTCCTCTCAGCCTGTGTCTCTCTCCATGTGTCTCAGACGCCTGCAGGCCATGAGATCTTGTACCTATGAACACCTTTCTCCTATAGTCCCCAGCATTGGTCAGGAAGCCACAGCTGAGCTGGCTGCATCAAAATCTGAACAGTAAAACATTACAACATGCAATCCTAGTCCTGACCCTGGGGATTCTGATTTAAGAGGAAAGGAATGGGGTCCACGCTAAGCACATTTAGTAGGCATCCATGTTGGCTCTGCGGCAGGGCCCGTGTGGGAACTACTGTTACTCAGTGGCAAATGCCATAAAAATGCCACCCTGACACCATGCCAGTGTGCATCCTCACCAACATCCTGCTGCCCCTATTCATGCAGGTAAATGCGTGGTCCATTAAAAGGTAACTCAGGTGCTATAGGAAACAAGTCCTCCTACCTCTGAGCCCTCACTATAACCCCTCCTATGAACTTCGACCCTCCAGAAGCTAAGTAAGATCCTTGTGTTCCAGAAGAAAATCTAAGTTACACCTTAAACACCATCCTCCCATACAAAAATGCATTCTGTGAGTCTCTCCTCATTTTCTGGGTCAGTAAATACTAAACTAAGAGCCAGGCAGGGTTGTAAGGACAGAACCAGACACAGAAAGAAAACCAAAGATGCTGGAAAAGAGGAGAAGAAATTAAAAGAGGCTAAGAGGTCTTATTCCCCACCCCCCACCCCACTACCCCAGGAGACCCCTTTGCCTATGCCCTTCTTGGAAGAAGCAGAGGCCAAGTGGGCACACACGCTCCTGACCCACAGGGGAAGACACAGCAGGTGTGCAAGAACAGGAGCCCCGGGAGTGGGACCAAATTCCAGGAGTCTCTGGGCATGGGGGATGCACAGCACTGTGAGCCAGCCTATGCCATACCAGCACGCTCAGGATGGCCTACCACCTTGCACCATCCCCACTCAGCAACACACCAGGAAGGGCACACTGGTGTGTCCAGCACAGGAAGCCAAAGTTCCTGGTGTCTAGAAGGAGCAGCTTCCAGAGTGATTTAATTCTTCATCTGTCAAAAGCTTTTTGTAAACTGAGGTGAAATCTATGTATTTTAGCCATCATAAAACATGCAATTTAGTACATTCACACTGTTGTACAGCCACCACCAATACCAAGTTCCAAATATTTTCTTCACCCCAAAAGAAAGCCCTGAATCCATTAAGCACTCACCCCTCATGCTCCTTTTGGTCACTGGCTCTTTAGAGTGAGGGGTGTGGACTCTCAATAATTAGATTTTATGCCTGTCTGGATATCTGGTAAGATGTGAATGTTGGAAGTGCTCTGACAGCTATGGAGTCCAGAAAAGGCACAGAAACCTCCTCTCTTAGTTCCAGCTGAAAGAAGCTTTCTAGAAAGGCCCAAAGTGACTTGTCCTTCTTCTGCTCCACCGAACCCAGTGAGGACAGTTCTAGTCCTGTGTCTCTACTCACCTACCCACCAGCTGGCATGTGTTCTAGAGCAAGAGTACCAGAATGATTTTGGGGAGAACTCACTGTGCCCCGTATCCTGGCTCCTTCCCCACACAGTAGAGTGAGATGAGGTTGGCTCTTACCCGCTGCTTCTCTGGGTCCACATAGCGAATGCCAAAGTAGTCCTTCTCCAGCAGGCTGTAGTAGTTGCATATGTAGTCGATAAGAAACTGCCCTTTGGTCTCCCGCTGTAAGGGAAGCACATTTCTGTTCAGCCAGAGCTCACCTGTGCCTTCAGATCCACTCTGGGTCTCCTCCCAAATGGGTCTGCACTCAGAAACATAGATTTGTTTGCTCTGGGCCCTCAGCAGAGGCTTCGATTAACCCTTAATCAATGTGTGCCATTACACACACACACACACACACACACACACACACACACACACACATGAACCAAAAGAATAAAACACAGAACCAAAAGAATAGCCAACAGTAGTATCCTGTGCAGACACCATGTGTCCCAGTATGGTCCAGCTCACTGGACTGCACACCACATAGTTTTTCTAATGCTATTATGACTCCAAACTTTGGCTTCACAACTCAGTACCTTGTGGAGACCCATGTTTTTCAAACCTGCATATAATATACACCATGCCCAGGATCCTCATTATAATCACTTCCCATGAGCTGTCCCAAAGTCCTCACCATGGTCCTGCAAGGATGAACCTCATTTTATATGAGAAAACTGAACAAGCTGAGTTCATTACATTGTTTTTCCTTCCAAAATTCTTAATGAAAGACATTATCCACTAAATCTTAATATGATAAACACTATTACAAAAACCCTCTTCATAGCAAAAAAAGTATAGACGTTTCCATTAGGATGTCTGAAAAGATCAATTTCCACTTCAACCAAAGTTGCTGACAGATCTATTGGCATGGTTTAGAGATGTCATGGGAAGAAATTAAGAAATCAGAGACATTAAGTGAGCTGCTCTCCTGACTCACTAAAATAAATCAGAAGATCAGTTTGTTCTAACTAACATTTAAAACTTCTAACACCAGCTTAGGAAATTGGATTAAAAAAAAGAAGAAGAAGAAAAGAAACACTTCTTGTCCTGGAATGCATTGTGCTAATGAAGCACCGTGGCTTGCAAGCATGCACTGCAGCATGAAGCTGCCGTGTTCCTTAAGTCTCTTTCATGCTTACCTGGTTTGGTTTGGTTAGGTTAGGCTTGGTTTAAGAGGAAAAGTTTCGAGCTCACTTCGGCAGCATATATACCAAGAGGAAAAGTTTCTTTTACAGAGGTTTCAGTCCATAACCAGCTGGCTCCAAGGCAGGGCAGGCAGCGCGGCAGAGGGGCATTGAGGAGGAGGCCTGCATAGCAAGCCTCATAGCTTAGCAAGCAGGAGGCAGAGAGAAACTCAAGTTTACCTTCGTATGAGTCCAAGCTCTACTTTCTTTTAAGATAAATGGACTGATGTAAATCAAAAGAGACAAAACAGAAATGATTTTGTTTTCAAATTTTTGTAATTTAACCATATTTTAAGCCAGGAGTCTCAAAGGACAGCAAGCTCAGTCTGATGGCCACAGAATCCAATACCAAGAATATAATCAACAGATTTAGCCGCTTTTATACATATATGTCTTCTGCAGTCCATTCATTTTAAAGAGGCCAAGCATTATCAACTTACCAAACATAACAGTTAATGGATGTATGACTGAATTGCAAAGAGCTCTGCATTTGGCTTTATGTGTGGAGCCACTCGCTACTGTACACAAGACGTACAGGTCAAAACCATGTGCTGTACTTAAAGGGACTGAGAGACTGTGATTGGGCATGACATCTACTGCTGTCAGTTTTCTTCAAGGAAGATGTACTCCAATGCACAACAACAGAAAAATAATGATTGCACACAGTGACTAATGTATGCCCTCCAGCAATAGCTTCTTAAATTACTCCCAGACCCTTGAGAGAAGAAAATACCACCATGCACCATGTGCTACTAGGTTGAGTATGGTGTCAATAGGGGCCACAGCCTTCCACCAAGCAGCTCAGGCCAGTTCCCACATGCTCTGGGCTGGGTAAGTTTTGTCCCTGCAGTGGCTTCAGTGGAGCGGACCTGAGATGGTTGATCACTTTGAAGACATGCTAGCTCCCAGGGAGTCACTCTCAAAAGGGACTGATGCAGGTCCTGAGGATCAGGTGAGTCCCTCACAAGCAGGTTGCTACAGGAATGCAAGCTCAGCCCTCACAGTGTCTCACTTCCTTGCTCATACAAAATCTAGTCAGCTCCCTTTCTACTTCTCCACCATGTTGCATCACAGCCAGGCATAGTGCCACACTGCTTAAAGGCTTTCCACCCCACATTCAGGAGCCAAACAAACCTCTTTTCTTTAGACCTTACCCACTGTGGGTGGGGGTTCTGTCACAACAGCATAAAATGTCCTGACACCATGGTTCTAGGCCATGAAGTAGAGTCTAGGTCTTTAGCAAAGTATGAGCCTTAAGCTGACAAAATCAAACAGCAGTGGCCTGAGAGACACCTAGGAAGGACAGTGTGGGACACAGACTCTGTGTGGTCTGTAAAGATGTCACTCTACCTCAGAAATGCATGAAATGGAAAACATTTGTTCACCTGAACATTTAAACTTGTGTGCCTATTACTTCTCCTTACCATATATACTACACAGTGAATATAAATACTGTCCTAAAATAATGTGAATACAATTGTAATATTCTTAACGTGTTCAAAATCTACCAGCATTGGTCAATCTACCAGCATTGGTGTGATCCCTAGACTATTCTGGTCCCCAGAATTAGAGGTCCCAAATCCTCTAATTCTGGTCCTCCATGAGATCGGTGCAGAAATTAAGAGTAATTTATTTTTACTGTGATTTCTACAAGTATTGGAGAAAAAAAGAGATCGGGAAAAACTAGAACTAATCTCTCAACACAGAGCATCTGGGACTCTCTCATCTAAACTGCAATGCCGCTGGATCTCCTTCCAGGATTTCTTTACTCAAGAAGCCCCCAGGTTTGGACTAGGTTGGTGCTGCCTCCACTGTGTCTGCCTCTGCTTTGAATGATCCTCAGTGTGTACCCTGAACTCCTATGATGACTCCACATTCTTTCAGAGATCTTGCTTCAAAGTGCAGAGTACTCATCCTTGGCTGTGGCAGCATCCATGGTATCATTCTGGGTATTTCAAGGAGCAAGTTCTCTCAGTGGGCTGAAGACTCACTGGCATGGTAATATAGGCTGTACATCAAAAAGCCTTTGTAATAATCACATGTCTGAGCCCAGAAGGGTGGTGTCAGCTTTGTCCTTACACCAGCCAACCTTTCAGCTTGACTGAGAGTTGGGTCCAGGAGGCCAGCGAATACCTATTCAGAGAAAGACATCCCTGTGGCCAGGGTACAAGACAAACCCTTGACCTACCTGAGAGTGCTGTCAGTTAACTAGTTCTTCTAAACTATTCTAAAAATACAATAATTCTTAATTTTTAAAATTATTTCTTTATTTCTTTGGTACAAGGTCTCATTACGTAGCTCAGACTCATAGTGATGCTCCTGTCTCAGCCTCCCTAGCACTGGGATTATAGGTGTGCACCACCACCCCCAGTTTCAGTGGTTGACTCAGTGCACCCGGGGTGGGGCTGGCATTGGCATGCAGTGTACCAGGCTGCATGCTACTGTTAGACTACTGAACTAAGTGACGTAATCCTTAAAATTCCTATAGGAATCATCTGTAGAGAGATGGAAGGTCTTTTAATTGTTCTAAATCACTATCTCTTGGAGTGTAAATTAAATTATACTTTATTTATTGGGCAATATTGAGTATTTAAGGCAGTGTTTCTAAGATATCTTTTTGATACACAGTAGCTGCCCAAGAGATGAAAACTCCACCATGTAATGCAGCTCAGCATAGGCTAGCGCTCTTCTGATGCCAGGCCCCTCCTCTTGACAGCTGCACGTGGGCTGCAACGCACAGGAGGCCACTGCAGAGTTCACCATCTTCTCTGGATGGGTTTTAATCGTTTTACCCCCAGGAACCTGCTTTTTATAGTCACAAACTAGCCTATTTATTATAAACTTTCACCCCTCTTTCCCACCCCAAATAATGGACCACAGTGCAGAAAAACCACTGGATAGAAGTCCTGTTTCCACTACTTATAATTTGGGTGGCCTTATACAAACTGTGACATTTCCCTGCGACTTAGTTTCTTCTGTAAATGGGTAAGTAATTATGATGCTAACTCCCAGATCCAGCTCTAGGGGCTACTTTTATTCACATGTATGTTAAACACCTGTTAGACACCAGGCACTGGAGATAACACTGATTAGAGATAAACAATGAGGGAAACAGCAATTTAAAATCACAGATCTTAAAATCCTTTGCTTTGTAAACTATGAGTGGTAACTATAAGTGGTAACTCACTATGCCAAGGTAAGATGTCATTATTTATAATTTTAAAAGTAACTTTAATTCTTCAAGCATCACTTTAGACACTAGTAGAGCAGAATGGTATTCATTTCCAAGAACCGGCCTTGGTGGACAAAAAGGGAGTAAGAAACAAAGAATTTCATTCTCTCCTTGCCTCCACTTGCTGCTAAATGCTGATGAAGCATTGACTTCAACTCCCTGGTTCAGTGGCAAAGTTAAACCAAAAATCAATTTGTGCTTTAAAAAAATGCAAAGAAATCAATTGCCTACATCAGCAATGACTTGTCTTCAATGAAAAATATGTGAGCTCTCAGTCCCCAACCCCTAAATCTCGAAACCAACATATTTCGCTATCTTTTAAAAACTAAGTAGAAAAGAGAGCAGTAAACTAAGATTTTGCTATAAAACAAAGCTCAGAGCTTGAGCAGATACATGCAGGAATAAACTAATCTCTATTTTAACTGTTACTATACACCAAGAATTGTGCTATATAACTGCATTTAATCTCCTGACAGCACAGAGAGATAGTTCGTATTCTTCCCATGTTATAGACTGAGAAAATGGACTCATAAATGTGTCTATACCATCTCAAACCCACATCCAGGAAAGCTGTTTTAAGAACACAATGTGCTTACATGCCCCATGCTCTATGTAGATAGAGAAGAAGGAAACAATACCAGGTGGAGGAACCCCTTCAAGTTTTCCAGGTACTAATATGTGGACCCTGCCAAGAAGAAGCACTGAGTTACTGCATAGGACCCAGAAGAGGCAATTTTATAAACTACAAAACACATTATAATAAAGGCACCTTGCTGACTGCTCAATATTGACTATTATTTTATCTTTTCTAATGTAACTCCAATTTTCTTCACATATGGACATGACTGTGCACATATATTCAGAAAAAAAGCCTCACAGAACTTGGGCCCTTCCATTTCTAGACACAACTGGATTAGTCTAAGGGTAACCTCATTCTTGTTGTCTTGGTGCAAGAAAGGATCCATGTTCCCACTTGTGAGTCACTTCTTTATTTTTATTTTTTGAAGAACTGGGGATTGAACTCAGGCCCTTATGCTTATCAGGCAAGTGCTTGTTCTACTGAACTATCTCCCTAGCCCCTTTGAGCCACTTCTTGCTGCACATGAATCCTATTTACTTTTCTGATAGAGCATCAAGAACAAACTTTCTCTGTTGTTTAAATAACAGATAGAAGGATAAGCCTAGAACTGCTACAGTCTTCCTGAGACCAGCTCAAGGATGGAGTATTGGGAGCAGCTGAAGCTGGAAATTGGTCATATGTGTGAAGGCAACACAAGGCCACTGCGCCTAAAATAGGCAAGCTACCTCAGTCTTGAGATAAGCATTCTGACTGAACAATTTCAGGCATTAGTTGCTAGCCAAACTTGGGTCTCATGATACCAACTTTCCAAGAGTATAAATAAATGCCTCTACTGTTGTTACTCAGTTCTCTTGGCCATCTGGTAAAGAGGCCTCCACCTGACCTCAGCTTTTGTCTCTTGTCTTTATTTTCTAAATCCCCATGCTACTTTCTCCCAGGAACCAATGAGAGACCAACAAGTCCCTACAATGGAGCTTACATAACCACGCAAAAATGAAAGCCATGTATCCAACCTGTCAGTCTATTAACATCAACTTCTGAAATTATCATGAAATTTGTCATTACTTTACTCAGTATAAATTGGCTTTTCTGCTCCTTGCACTCAAAATTTATCCTTCCAGGATGTGATGGCCAAACAGAAGAAATCAGAAAACAGCAGTGCCGGTGTGAAATGCAGTCTCTGAGCTCACAAATGATCAGCCCAGGGGCTGAGCTCATCTACCAATATGTTCTAATCAGGGTATTTTTAATTTGGGAGGCTACATCTTAAATCTGGATGCAAGCTCCTATTAAAAAGTTGGGTCTGGAAACTGGCTCACAAAAGTCTGCTGAAGTTCAGCATCAGCTATTCAAAAAAAAAAAAAAAAGAGAGAGAGAGAGAGAGAAGAAAGAACGAAAGTAAATGAGAAGAAAAAAAATGAGACAGTCCATTTTATTTCTACCTTCCTGCTATCTTCTATTGCCTGAACTTCCCTAATCCCTATGGTATCTGGGTTCACAGCTGAGGCAATGCCAAGGTAATAGGAAGTGTTCCTGGGAAAGGTTTTCCTTGGACATTCTCAGACCACTCATTGAATCAAAGGAAAGCTTGAGCTGTGGGCCACTGAAATCCTAGGATCTGCTGGGGAAAGAGAGTTCTGCATGAAACAGGGAAACTGGAAAGACTCGATGAGATGAGGGGAGCAGGCAAAGGTCAAGGCAGAAAACCAGAAATCATTCATTCTAGGGTTGGCAAGTTACGCATTTTGTCTAATTCTAAGAGGTCAAAGGAGTAAAATTCCACCAAGGGCCTAGATGGATAAGAAACTGAATGCTTAAGAACTATCTCAACAGCTGTCACATTAAGGCTCAGCTCCACACCAGGTTTAATTCAATTTAACTAAATTATTTAATATAACATGATATATTCAGATATAATGTTTTCAAATACAGTATTCACATAAAATAACAGCTCACTCATTCACTCTATAATTCTCGATAATTTACATCAGGAATTTCCATAATCCTAAACTATTATTTACATTTTAAGGAATACAATGAACTTAGAGCCCACAACATGGTAGCATCACATGTTGGAGATAGATAGAGATAGAGACAGAGTTAGAGATAGATATAGTATTAAGGGAAACATGAGTACAGGACTCTCAGAAAAATATAACAGGAGCTGCCCTCCCAGAGAGGCAAGAGCTGTTCACCCAGAGAACAAAGAGATGTTTTCTGCTTATGGAATTCTTAACACATCCTGAAGTTTAATAAAGAAGAAAGAATTCCTCCTGAATTTGCATTTAGGATGGTTTCAGTAAGCTCAGTCATTAAGATTTAAAAAAGAAAAAGAAAAAAAAAACACCTCTTGAGTAAAGTGAAGCACAGCACCCCTTCATAGTCTTATCTATCTGCCAAAACCTTTGGACAGGGACCCTCCAGCTTCTCAGAATAAATTTCAGGGTAGATCTTAGCTGGCAGTGAAACAAAGAACCCAATAAAAGAGTTTTCCAAGGCTCCTGGGGAAGTTTAGAAACCACTGCTGCTTCCACACACCAGCTAAGCTCTGCTGTGAAGGGAGGCAGGGTCTGCTCAAGCTAAGCCAATAAGAAAGGAAAACTAACCAGGGACAGAGAGCAGAAGTGAAGAGGGGACTGTAAACATGCAGCTCTAGTACAGTCTCAAGAGTGCACATGGCTCAATCTCTACAGGGCTCAGGCACATTTAGAAAGTCAAAATACTTGAAAAGAAATTCAATTCTCCAGTGTTAGTTTTCCAGGGATGTTAGGAAGAGCCATAGTAACATCTCCTAGAAGATCTTTAATCTATCCAGATTTTTTTGTAGCCCTGAAGTACTGCAAAGCCTCTCAACTGTCCATTCCTCCAAACTCCTCCCCAGGCCACGCACATGCACCCACTACATATCCCCTCTTCACATGCAGTAGGTTTGTGGTAGCTTCTGTTACAACAAGAAATCATTTCTCCTCTCCAAAGAAAGAAGGAGAGAGAAACTGAGAGATTAAGATGAGTAGCTGGAACAGTCACAGATACTTAAAACCACTGGATAACAGAAATGAAAAAGGTCTTTCCCATGGTCCAAAGCATGTCACACCCCACTTAGCAAAACTTGCTTACAAAACATCCTGAAAAGACTGAGAGGTGAGGGCCATGATGAGCCATCAGGAAGAGAAGATAGCTCTAGACATCCCTGGGACACCTTCCAAGGTGTCCAGACATAGGGGTAGACCAGCCACACCAGCAGACATTGCTGGTATTAGTGTAATCTAATTAAAAGCTAATTAGTGTAATCTAAGTAAAATATGACAGAAGGCTCACCTTAAACAGAAACAACAGCTTCAAATTACTGAGTGCTACCAATGGAACCAGCACTCTGTTGCTAAGTGCTGCACAGAAAGCCTGGCATTCTCTCTTCTGCCAGTCCTAGTAGTAGTCTGATTTGGGTGGATGACCTTCTAGCAATGCATGACTTCCACCCACCTCCATTCCTGAATCTTCTAAGCTACTTTCTTTTCTCTCTTGACTGTTCCCCTTATTCTGGCAAAAACAAATAAACAAAAAAGCCAGCCTATCCATTCCATTCTTGAAGTCCTGGTTCAACAGTCATTACAGAAGGTTCCCATGTCTATAGTCAGGTGACAAGCAAGACTGGGCCCACACAAGAATTTTGAAGCAGCCATTCTGTGTGCTGGGGAATCTTCTGTGTGTGCGCATTCACACACACAAACACATACACGCACACACACGCACACACACACACACACAGAGGCACACATGTACAGCATGACAACTTAAATACAAATATTTAAGGCTTGGAAGACATAGGTTGTGCTCCCTAATTATCACACCTCATCACTGTTTCAAGAGATTAGTCATGAAAGAAGAAAACATCTTAGTTATATTTATGCCTCTTGACTGCATAGTAACCCAAGCCAAGGGGTCTTGTTTTTAAGAAATCAAAAACATAAACAATAGATGATGGGGCTTTTAATCACTATCATCAGCTATTGCAAATCCATTTTCTTCTTTAGGCCTCATCTGTCTTTTTTTTATGCTTTGCAGCATACAGCAGTTTCTTGGAGAAAGGAAACTGTCACCCCTAATCTACAGCTCTTTCTCCCCAAAGAACATTCTTGTCCATTGTGGAGTGCAGCTGTACTCCAGAAACACAAAAGACTGCTCAAAAATGCACACTAAGAACAAGCACAACAGTGAGGACACCCGTGAGGGTTGCACTGTTAAGATGTGTAGATATTCAAGATGCATGTGGAATGGCAAAAACAGACAGAATGTATCTTTTTTGTAAAGCTCATATTTTTGCATATATATAATGATGTACACACTGACACACACATTGAGAAACAAAGAATAAAGACTCAAAGGGAAACTAAATATTGATGGTAATAACCATGGGAGATAATGCATTACTTCTACTTTTTTCTTTGTTCCTATTTGCATTTTCTAGCTTTCCTACTCATACCAAGCATTAAGCTGATTATCAGTATAATGTATTTGTTTTTAACTATAATATTTTATTGTTTACCTTCTGAAGGTAACATGCACTGTATTCTCGTAGGCTCACACACCAGGAAGTATCTGTAAGACTCACAAACCAGGATTCTGGTTGTATCTTTCCCAAGTGTTATCTCTTTTTTTTATCCAGGAAAGAAGAGAAACAAAAGGCTGAGTAAAACGAGAATATCTCTGCTCCTACAGTCCTGATACTGGCTTGGAGTTCCCTGCCTTTTCAGTGGCCTGGACAACCTATCAACCTTCCCATGTGCCCAGGTGTCCAGGCGTGTGGCAGAGGCAGCGGCAGTGACTGGGCAGGATGCTGGGGAAAGTGCATCCAGACCCAGGCCCAGGTGGTTCCAGGCTTCCATCCTGCATCATCGGCAGAGTGCTGCCCTGGCACTGTCCACTTGCTCCTGAACCCAGCTTACTGGATCCCTTCTAAGTTTCGTAAAAAGGCTTGGACAAAGCAGGCAGGACGGATATAGAGAGATGGCTTTGAACATGTGCACCATTCCTCCTCTGATTCCTCCTCTGTTCCCTGCAGTGATAGGGGATCCAGACTGCCAGAGGTTCACAGTTTGACAAGCCAGCTAGGCTGGGAGGGGCTTCCTGCTGGGTTCTTACTCTCTGCTCTCTTGTAGATTCTGCCATAATTCCTCTATCACAGACAAAAGCAAATCGCAACCTAGGTTTCACTTCACACAGGCGATTTCTCATCTTTCCCAGAAATCCTATCACATTCCACCCCCTCCCCCACGCACCCCACACAGGCGCTCTAAGAAAGTGGCTGCAGCACTAACACATGGTAGCTAGGGCTGTGAGTCAGAAGCACATAAACAGCGCTGCAGAGCTCCTCTAGGGAGCACAGAAGATGGCCCTGTACTTCCTCTACCTCCCAACACACGACAATTCTCGCTGCTTCCCTTCCACACCTCTGAGCTCCCATTGCTATGAAGAACCTCCCAGTCTTTCCTCCACATGCACAGTCAAAACCTGGATGATGCAAAGGAGAGGGGTGAGAAATGACCAGAGCCAGGGACATCCCCGTGTCTTGGAGGACCAGTCCAGAGGCGTCATTCTGGGCACAGTGCTCTGCTACAGACTTTGCAGACATAGGCTTGGTGCAGACAGGACAAAGAGCACCAAGAGACTCCATCAGGCCACACGGGAGAGAGGAGAGCACCCACAGATCACAAGCACTGGCTGATCTTGAAGGACTCAGAGAGGAAGGGAGCCAGCTTTTCCTTCTGCAAACCAAGGAAAGGTGCTTGTGCTAACCCTCCCAGAGCAAAGCCCAGCTTTCAGCCCACAAGTGCTGCTGCTGCTCCATGCTCTGTGCTGCTCTTCAGAAAGCTGGTTTCTTGGGCACTGGGCAAGGAGCAGGAGGTCAGGGTCTTCACTTGATAGAGTTAGCCAGTGTTTGTAAAGACACGGCCTGCTGGAGAGGGCAGGCAAATACAGAAATGTCTGTACCTGCTGCTCAGGCTGCTGAGTTCCATTGTGGTGCTGCTATTGATGGCTGATGATTAGTTTGGTTTGTGCTGTATTTCCCATGTTTTCCTCCAGTTTGTTTCATCATTCAAAATGATCCACAAAATAGGCCATTACCCTGTATGAAGGAAGTCTTTCTTTCCTCCTGTCAAAATTCTGTTAGTAGGGCTGGCTAGATAGCTCAGCAGACTAAAGTGCCTGCTTTGGGAAAGCACAGAGGCCAGGGTTCAATACTCAGCATGCTGTGCCAGCCCCACCCCCGGGGCACAATGAGATGGCAATTGAGACTGGGCACGGTGGTGTGCACCTGTAATCCCAGGACTTGGGAGGCTGAAAACAGAAGAATCACTATGAGTCAGATCTGTGTAGTGAGACCCTGTAGACTCTGTACTAAATTCATAACTACATAAATAAATTGAATTAATTTTTTTTTAAATTCTGTTACTGATGAGTTCACCTGGGAATAGAGAATTCTCCATGGGACCTGCTCCTACATTCAATCACCCATATCTTGGGTGATGGGTCCTCCTCTGACCCCACTGGAAACTGATGAAACATCACCTCAGTCAGCTCTCAGGCTGTCTTGAGCAACTGCACAATTCTCTTGTATCTTTTCTCTTGGTATTTTTGGGGGAAAGAAGCGGGGGCATTTTGTTTTGTCTTATTTTCCTCAAGAAAGCTTCTTTTTTCTTTCTTTCTTTCTTTCTTTCTTTCTTTCTTTCTTCTTCTCTCTCTCTTTCTTTCTTTCTTTTTCTCTCTCTCTTTCTTTCTTTCTTTCCTTGGCGCAGGGTCTCACTACACAGCTCAGACTTATAGTAAGCCTCCTGTCTCAGCCTCCCCAGAGTTGGGATTATAGGCATGTGCCACCACACCCAGTTTCACTGGCAGGAATGGTGCATACAGGTTTCCAGGGGCCAGCACAGCATGCAGTCCCAAGGATCGAACTCAGATCCTTACGCTTGTCAGGCAGATGCTTAGACCACTGAGCTATCTCCCCAGCCCCAAGAAAGCTTATGTTTATTGAATTCTTTCTTATATTTCTCATAATTTACATGTTAGTAAATGATTCAAAGTATTTATTCAGCCATAGTAAAATGTCACTTTTACTTACCAATTTCATAAAGATAAAGAAAACTTTAAAAATGGCCAACTTTTAAAATGCTTCTGTCCCTGAAACAGAGACAATGGAGGAATCCTATACTCATGGAAGGTGCAGTGGTTACAGAAGTTGGAGTGGTTATAGGTGAAAATGTTTTCGATATAATTTAGGGCACTTTAAATCTCCCTATGGTGCCTTAAGAGGCATTCACTCTGCAGTCCTCAGCGCTGAGGCGATGAGTAGAATCAGCACCTGGCAAGACCTCCTGGATTTAATTTCAAATGTCTAAACCCACTGAGAATAGAATAGAAAGAGTGTTCCAGTTATCTGCTGCTGTGTAACAAACCATTTGAAAAGCAGAGCTTAAATAATTAAGTATTCTTTCTTCTAAGTCCCTGTACTGACTACACTCAACTGGGTAGTCTTTGCCTAGGTTCTTCACACTGTTGCAGTCCCAAGATGACCATGTCAGCTCATTTCTGGTGTCTGGGCTGGACTGGCAGGAACAGTTAGGGGCTCACTGAGCCTCCCTCCTCCTACTCCTCTTCCTCGTCCTGCTTTTCCTCCTCCTGCTCTTCCCTCTCCCCATCCTCCCTACCATCTCCCTCTCCCTCACTTTCTCTTTCTTGTCCCTGTCCCTCTCTTCATGCACTACCTAGCCTGGCTTCCTCACATCATGAGTCTCACAGTGGCCAAACTTCTGAATTACCAGCTTCCCCCAGAATCAGTATCCCCAGAGACTCAGGCCAGGGCTGATCTGACACAGTGTCACTGACACCACACACCACTGGTTATGAGGGAGATACTAAGCCCAGGCCAGACTCAAAGGTAGAGCAACTAGACTTTTCCTCTCCACAAGAGGAGCAACAAAGAATCTGTAGCTATTTTCAGTGTGCCATGGAGGGAAAGAGAGCTCCTGCAGATTACAAAGAAGGAAGAGACATGCTGGGTGTCTAGGGAGAGCCCGGTTGAGCTGAAGCTCAGCAAGCTCTGGAACAGGAGCAGACGATGTCAAAAAGGTGACAGTGGGCAGAGGCTGAAGGACACAGGGAAGGGAGCCATGACTGACATCAAGTGAGTCACTGTAGAGAAGCCCCCAACTCCTCATGCACTGTAAGAGTGGTGTAAAGAATCATCCACCTGCTCAAGGAAGGGAGGGCATAGGGACAGAGTCCCCAAACATAATGACAGTCACTCTGCTGGACTCCCCCCATAAAATGACACTGCTTCTCTAGAAACACAAAAAAGAGATGTGAGTGGAGCTGGAGATACCAACCTGAATCTCTTCACTGAATAGCTGAGATGGGGAGCAAGCAGTTTCAGACACAACTGTTTGGCTACAGCTCACCAGTGAATGTTAGCAGCTCATCTCATTATTGAGGGACAAGCATTTTTAAAGTAGCCATTTTCATCTCTATCATTAATTGGTATACATTCCTTAAGAAATCCTTCAATATTTTTCTTTTTATGACCCATTTCTTTAATTCAAAATAATTTCTGGTAGT